>JAIUZE010022179.1:0-17657 GCA_022085475.1 Heliosperma pusillum | reverse complement strand
CAAGGTATCACTTAAATACTTATCTAGCTCGGTTTTCCTCTCCGAAACAAGTGAGGGTTGATCCCTCCTATACCTATCCATGAGAAGTTGTTGTCCATCTAGTTTCATTCCACCTTCTTTTTCACGACTCATGGAAAGTGGAGAACTAAATGTAGAACTAGAATGATCATTTCCCCTTGATGAAAGGGAAGAGGATGTGTCATAAGCTTCAAACAATGACTTGAGATCTTTCTTTAATGTCACAATTAACACATTAGCACTATCTTCATCAAAGGTATCTTTGATTGTCCACTCCACAAAATTCCATTTATATCTTGGATCAAGTATAATGGCAATGTATAATAAAATGTTCATATTTTCAACATTCCCCCAATACTTGTCATATTTTTCTTTCATCTTAAAAGCCATATTTCTTATATGTTCATTCTCATACTCACAATGAGAAGAAATAAGACTCCCAACACCAACAATATGAGGTACAAAAAAATTGCTAGTGACACGAAGGCTACCGAAAACTTTTAAAGTGGCATCATAAAATATTTCAAGGAAGGGTAAGAAAGTCTCTACTGCATTCCAATCACTATCATTTGGCACACCATGTTGTTTATTCAAATGCCTTGTATAAGCACCACCTTTGCTACTCAAATTAGCAAAAGCCTCTTTGAATTTCAAAGCATTTTGTAACATCAAAAAGGTGGAATTCCATCGAGTTTCAACATCCAAGGACACAAGACCCTTACATTTTATGTTAACTTCTTTTATGCTATCTTTGAAACATTTGGCTCTAGCGGGTGAAGACCTAACAAATCTCACAGCAGCACGAACTTTTAAAATGGAAGTATGAAGATCTTTAAGACCATCTTTAACAATTAAGTTCAAAATATGTGCCGCACACCTCATATGCATGTACTTTCCATCCAACACACTTCCTTTCCAAAAGTTTACTCTTCTTTTCAAATATTGAACCGCCACATCATTTGCACTAGCATTGTCTACCGTACATGTCAAGATTCTTTTCAAATTCCATTCAAGAAGACATTGTTCAATAGTCCTACCAAGAATTTCACCAGAATGACCAGCAACTTGACAAAAATTGATGATTCGTTTATGCAAAGACCAACTATCATCTATAAAGTGAGCTGTTAAGCACATGTAACTCAAGTTTTGACCAGAGGTCCAAGTATCAGTGGTAAGACACACCCTAGAAGTTAGTTTGCCAAAAAACTCTTTCAATTTCACCCTCTCATCAATATAAAGACCATAGCAATCTCTTGTCGCAGTAGCACGGGAAGGAGGAATAAACTCTGGTTGTAATGCTTTACACAAGCGACGAAAACCCTCACCCTCAACATGAGCAAAAGGCAATTCATCAATAATAAGCATAGCCGCGCACTCTTTTCTACTAAAGTTTTGATCATGTTGCCACAACCTCGGTACACTAACAACCTCAGTAGTGCCATCTTCGTTTATAATTTTTTGACTCTCAAAATCGATCAATTTTTGTTTTTTATCAAGATTGGCAGGATACAATTTGCATCTTTCTAAGTGATTTTTCAAGGCACTTGTGCCATTACCCGACACATATTTTATAAGACGTTTACAATAGTTGCATTGCTTTTTATCTTTTATTTTAGATTTCACAAAATGCGCATGGTATTTAGATCGTTTACCATTATCAGTATCACTTACATCGACTTTCTCTTTCCCGTGTCTCTTTCTTTTCCGCTGAGAACTCTCTACTACAACCACCGACTCACTTTCTTCACTTTCTGCACTTTCTTCACTTTGAATATTATCGTTCATGAAACTCTCCATAGCACACCTGAGTTTAAGACGATGATTAAAATTCATTACTAGATGAACATTATATATGTATATGCCACATTAAAAGATTAAAAACTATGCTGATAAAAGAGGTTGACAAATTCCGAGACCGTCTCAAATTCTGAGACCGTTACCATTAAAAACTATGCTGATAAAAAATTAAAAACTATGCTGATAAAAGATTAAAAACATTATATATGTGTAAGACGGTCTCAAATTCTGAGACCGTCGCATTCTAGAATTTATGAAAAAAAAAATTAATCATACAAACCTGTAACAAATTAATTAAACAAAACCTGTAAGGCTGTAACAAATTAATTCAACAAAAAATTAATCATACAAATTAATTAAGCAATCAAAATTCCATCTCAGCCATTGATAATGTAATTTGTAGTAAATTAATTTTATATGAGATTTAAATTAGCCTTTAGACAATTAGACAATTAAAAGGAGAAGGAAGATGAGACAAAGAGTACCTGAGGGAAGAGACGGATTTGGACGACGCACGACGACGCAAGGCGATGCACGGCAGACGACTTTCGGCCTACGACGCACGACGCACGACGGAGTGAATGAAGAGAAGGAAAATCAGGAAGAAGGCAAGACAGAGAAGGAAGAAAGCAAGACAGAGAAGGCACGACGCAAGACTGAAAGACACGACGGACGAACAGGAAGATTGTGAGGGAGGGAGGCGGAGTGCCGGAGTCAGGAGTGAATGAAAGATTGTGACTTTGTGAGGGAGGGAGGCGGAGTGAATGAAGAAAATGAATGAATGACTGACTGAATGTATTGTTAGGGTTTCTTTTAATTTGATTTTTTTTTTTTTTTTTTCTTATAAATTCCGGTTCGAACCGGTTAACCGAATATTTAGTAATGCTAACCGAAACCGAACCGAAATTAACCGGTTAAATTCGGTTCGGTTAACCGAACCAAATTTATTTTACGGTTCGGTTAATTGAACCAAAAAAATGTGCGGTTAACGGTTTTTTCGGTTCGGTTTTTACGGTTCGGTTATTTCTGAACACCCCTACTCACAAACACACCATAGGAAACCACAAGACGTCACTTAACCTCAAAAGTATTTCGCACCTCAAGATATCATTCAAAACTTCTTATTTACACCAATTAGACCTATCATAAGCATGGTCTTCAAAACAATACCAAACTTCTAAGTCCAAAAGACTAAATTACTAATGAGTTAAGAAGTCATAGCCAACTCATTCAACCTTACACCATCAAATACCATGAACTATCCACACATTAGTCATGGCAAGCATCAAGCATTAAAATCATCATACTTATCTTACCACCTCTCCACAAAGATACAACCAATCATCAATATAGGGTGAAATTAGATCTACACCATTTACCTCAAATCCCAAATTCATTCTAACCAACACTAACATTCCACCAAGTCTAAAATTTTTCCGACCAAGTACAATATGCCAATAACAAAAGGGTATGGTGTCCACAAAAGGTCACATAAGGAAGTTGAGGGTACAAATTGATAAGGAGGAGGAAAGTAACAAGAGTAATTTCCAAGGGGAAAAGAAGTTAGATGATGAAGAAGCACTTAGATAGAAGGAAGAGAGCATGATACATTAAGGATGAGAGAAAACATCGATGAGGAAGAAATACACTTCAATTAGGCTTGTCAATCTTCAATCTTCGGTAGAGAATACTTCTTCTAGGTAACACATGATCCACCTTAAGACGGTAGATACAAACAAACATAACATCACTCAACACAATCAACAACAAGTTAGAACCTAACAAACATCAAGTACACCAAAGACTACCACCTTAGGTCCTTAAGTCTACCCATCTCTCATTTATTATTTCAAGGTCAAGTAGTTTAAGTTTAGGGTTCACGTTTGTGCGTCGGGAGCGATAAGGCTCTGATACCAACTTTGACAACCCTCGCGAATGCGGAAATAAAACATACAAGCATGTGATTTAATTAGCGGAAATACGGTGTTTTTAAAACTTTTTACATGCAAATAGAAATACGAGGAATGTCAGTAATTACAAACCAAATATAAAATACTACAAGAGACGTAGTCTCTCAAAATGTTAACCAACAACAAAGTTATTACCAACTAGCTAATCAACGTCTAGAGGCGTTTCATCCAGGGACAACGCCCGCTAGCTCACACCCGAACCCAAAATACCACAAGCAAAAAGCCATCCAATCAAGCAACCTGTTCATCCATGAAAAACATGAAAACGCCACATCAGTGGGGATAACTCCGGGTTTCTCCCGCCATATCACATTAAACGTACATAGCAGGAAATACAAAAGTAGAGCATGCATACATATAGATATACATGTGAGATACGATAAGGATAGATAGGCAATTCGATATATAATGATAAGAGCATATGAAGTACAAGATCGAATCCATCATGTTATACAAAGACTCGGGGAAGACACTCTTAGGCAACCGAATACGCTCACTAGGGCTTACATCTCACCGTTAGCGGTATAAGTTTGATAAGATTGAGACTCGACAAACAAACCATGCCAAGTCATGTGATGATCATAAGTAATCCATCATATAATCATCCATTCAAACATACAATACAATGACGACCTCTCTCACAGTAAATGAAACGCACTAGCACCGTGTACATGGCAAGTATGATTAACAGGCATCCACGGGAGAAAAGCATTCCCTGAACGCATACACGATTCAAATCCATTTCGTATATGTAGACTAATTTCCTCCTGGTAGGACGACGATAATAATACGGTTCCTAATCTAAACCTGGCCAGATTCTCGGAATACACGTTTTCCGAATCGACATGCGATGACGTTTCGCATCCAAGACTCGGTAAATCATAGACGCCGAGTACCCCAAATTCGGTCAACCTTCACGAAAGAGGCGGAAAAGAGCACAAGCCTCATAACAAGCGGTACGCTACATGCAAATAACACCACCTCGCAAGTACACAACATTTGACGGCCGGGTCGATCAACGCAAGCGTTCGCCTCCCAACAACGTCGTCGTATGCTCACTAACACATGCAATTAAGCAGTAGGATACATCCCCGTTCCGACATTCCAGCCTTACGAACGTGGAGGTAGCCAAGGGAATGAGAGTACAAAGCACATAACAAAATAGTGCTCAAATCGTATCATTTGAAAAAACGACTCAAAGTGGGACATACCAAAAACCGTCACAAAACATGTGATACAAGCGAATGAAATATCATATATTCAAAACATTAATATTATAAGTCACTACGTAAAATTATACGATAAACGAACCATGCGAACTATTATAAATTACGAGTTTTAGAAATTATAAGAAAAATATATAGCCGCGTTGCCGGCCGGTCAGAGGACCGGCGGCCGGTACCCCGGCTCGCGCATCAAGCAAAAATCCAAAAATCACAAAGAAAGTGCAGTGTGTTCCAGGCCGGTCTGGAGGCCGGCGGCCGGGCACCCGGCCAGGACCATCACTACTCAAAAATCCAAAGTTTCCTACTGATGTGTTCCCAGCCGGTGGGCAGACCGGCGGCCGGTCACCCGGCGAGGAACCCCTGTTCACCCGTGAGCTTCTTACACTTGCTCAATCAATTTCAATTCTCATATTTAACTTCTAATAATTATCAACAATCAATATTCATCATCAACAATCATCAACTAACAACAATCATCATCAATAAGATAGATCCTAAGCTTACTAATCGTATTCTAAATACGAATTCTAACATAAAAAGCATGTAAAACACGTAAATGATATCGAGTAACCCTTCACCGTTACCTTTATGCGTCTTTACTCCGCGTCAAGGTCCTCTTCAATTAAGAAATAGTCTTTGTCGGGATCTTGAAGGTCACCACCTACAAATAGTTAATAAAAGATGAATTTACTTCACCTTGAGAAAGACGGAAAGTTTGAAAAGCGAGAAAGACGGTAATTTTATTATCAATACGGATAGAGGAAGATAAGAGGGGAAGAATAAGACGAACTTACGTGAATTTGAGCAAGAAATGAGCGAGATATGACGATTCTAAGCTTGGATGATTATGGAAGCTAGGTTTTTGGTTGATTTCTTAAGGAAGAAGCAAGTGTTGTGTTTGTGTGAATGAATTAGGTTAGGAGGTAGTATGAGGGAGTATAAGTGGAAAAGTCAAGAAAAAGTCAAAGACGACTTAAGACGGGTTTTACTTGAAATTTCGCGAACCCAAATACGAACTCGGAAATTCTAAATTCGACTCGGAAAATTTAATTCTAAACTAAAACTAAATTTCGCTGAAAAGTATCCGTAAAATATTTTAACTATAAAAAATAGGGTACATTTTCGGGTGTTACATGTAATCTCCTTTGTGTGGTTCAAGCGTTGTAATTAGTGGATCGTTTATTATGTGCAAGGATTTTCTATTATTGTTATCATTATCGTCATTGATCGTCAAATAGGTATTCCTACTTTATCTTTCGTTTAAATGTCTTTATTGTTTTCCATTTGATTGTTATTCTCTTTACATATTATCTTAGATTCATTTAGTATCGTTATAATTGCAATTTCATTTCCTAGATTATCAATTAGCGTCGTTATTATCGCCATATAAAGAGTCAAAAATCAAATAAACATGTCAATCCTAGTTTTCATTGTTAATATCATCTTAGATTTAGACATTATCATGAGTGAGTAGTCACCTTTCTAGGGTGTAGGGTAGCCATGTTATATTGATTAAAAGATGTTAATTGGATAAAAGAAATTGTGCCTTTAAAACATTGTGTCTATGCATGTTTGGATTGTAACGATAGTTAACGACTTCTGGCCAGAAATCATCGACTAAAATGGAATTCTCTTCCAAGGTAGAGATACGTGAATTGAATAGACAAAGCATGACATGGTGGATTAAGACCTAGTAAATCGCCTAAAAGCCTGCTGCACCATCTGATCTATGATTGTAATGAACACATCATTCTTACAAACTCACAAGGAATTATTTGCATATCCTAAATCCAATTTCATCAATATATCAATCTACATGTGTGAACCTACTTCCCTAGATGCTTTTCATCACTTGCTTTATTGTTTTTATTTGTTTTTATTTTGTTTTCATTTATGCTTTATATTAGTTTAGATATCAAAATCCCAAAACCCTGATTTTTGTTAGATAAAACCCAATTGCGAGACATTTCACATTCTGTAGGAAACACCATCTCCCTGAGGATCGACCCCTACTTCCCTAATTACATTAATTTGTTATTAGCCTAGTCTGGGTAATTTATCTTTGTATTGGGCTTGCGACAGGCCCGATCAAATTTTGGCGCCGTTGCCGGGGAGCACGGTTTAGTTTTCCTTTTCTTGTGATTTTTATCACAATTAGTTTTATCTAGTCTTTAGGAACCCAAATTCCTTTAGACCTCTCTTGATTTTTCATCTTAGCTTTTCAATCTTATGCCCAGATCTTCTAGACTAGGGACCCCTATCTCTTTAGAACCCGATCTAGAAAGGACTCTGCATAGGAGACGAAAGCTATTCAACGAAATTTCAAAAGCTTGTGATACTTCAAGTTTAGATCGTATTCGTGAGAATTACTCGGATATTTTATCTAATCTTGAAGGAGAAGAAGATCCATTTTCATCTCCATTCACAAAAACCAATCAAATTCCAAACAACACTCCATCTTCATCTTCACAAAATAAAATGGTTCGACTTTCAGACCATTCCAAACCCACCGCAGAAACACTTCCAAGGGGTATTGCTACACCCCAAATCGAAGCCGAAAACTTTGAAATCAAACCTCCCTTCATTAAACTTATAGAAAGAAGCTACTTTAGTGGCAATGCCACAGAAGATCCCAACCTTCACATCCAAAACTTCCGTGACTATTGTTCCACTATTAGACAAACTGGAGTCACCCAAGGGCAAATTAGAGAGATGCTCTTCTCATTTTCTTTGAGGGGTAAGGCAAAGTTGTGGATACATAGCCTTGATAAGGTTACATTAGGTATCACCGATTGGGAGAGTTTAGCTCTTGCCTTCTACCAAAAGTACTTTCCTCCAGAAAAGACCGCTTTGTTGAGAAGTCAAATCACTGGTTTCCAACAAGGGGATGATGAGAGCCTATATGAAGCTTGGGAGAGGTACAAGGACTTGCAAATGGAGTGTCCTCATCATGGGATAGATCCATGGCTCCTTGCCATCACATTCTATAATGGGTGTTATATAGAGTCCCGTCGTATCCTGGATTCTGCTAACAATGGAAGATTTGATCAAATCAATGTTGAAAATGCTCACACTACCATTGAATCCATGGCAATTCACGATTCTCAATATAGAAATTCCCGCTCCATACCATCGAAATCTAAGCAAGAGGACCCCACTTTGACACTTTTACAAGCTCAAGTAGCCCTTCTCACACAAAAGCTAGAACAATTTCAATCCTTTACATCTCAACAGAGTGACAATGGTGTAAGTAAACTTGAAGCCATGATGCTGCAATTGGCTCAAAGGCAAGACACCATGATAGCTCAATTCCAAGAGAGCGATAAAGCCAAGGATGCAGCCATCAAATTGTTGGAAGCTAAAATTTTCCAATATGCCTCTTCTAATACCCACCAAAAGCAAGGGCATCTGCCTTCACAATGTTACCAACGTCACGAAACTGTAAATGCCATTTCCTCGAGAAGTGGTAAGCTTAATGATAAGCCCGTGGTTGTTGATGTTGAAGATGAGGTGCCCATGTCAAAGGGGAAAGAGCCCGAGATTTCTATTGAAATCAAAGTCCCATTTCCCCAAAGATTAGACAAGCACAAGGAGGAGGCAAAGTATGGTAAATTCCTTGACGTCATCAAGAATTTAAAGGTAACAGTCCCTTTCATTGAACTGCTTTCCCAAGTTCCTTCTTATTCCAAGTTTATGAAGGAAGTCCTCAAAAAGAAGAGATCCTTCAATGAGACTAAGACCATAGCTTTCACTGAAGAGTGTAGTGCACTCTTGCAAAATAAGTCTCCACCAAAACTTAAGGACCCTGGTAGTTATTCCATCCCTTGCACTATAGGCACGTATACCATTGATAAGGCCCTTTGCGACCTAGGTGCTAGTGTAAGTGTCATGCCCTTTTCTATGTTTGAAAAACTTAACATGGGTGCTTTGAAATGCACTAATATTACTTTGCAAATGGCGGACCGTTCTCTAAAACAACCTATGGGTGTTTTAGAAGATGTGCCCGTCAAAGTTGGTAAGTTTTTCATTCCCGTTGACTTTCTAGTACTTGACATGGCCGAGGACTCTCAAAACCCAATCATTTTGGGAAGACCCTTTTTGCACACCACTGGTGCAGTTTTCGATGTCAAGAATGGGAAGTTGACATTAGAGATAGGAGATGACAAGGCGACCTTTAGTAAAAATTCCACCGTTAGGAGTCCTGTGTTAGAAGAACCTTGTTATGTGCTTAATATTGATGACTCTTATATTGTTTCTTCTATGCCTCGATCCTTACTGACAGATCCGCTGGAGGCACATCTTAGTGTTGATTCTCTTGCAGGTGAACATACTAAAAGCACTACTGCTAAAAGTGCTAGAAGAGGCTATTCCCGGAAAAGCTTGGAATGGATGGAGAATGTAAAGAACGCTATGAAGATGAGCTTGGATGATAGTGAGCTTAAAGATAAAGGATGATCAAAGAAAGAAATGGAGTCTAGCAAGACTTTTAAATTGCGCTTCTCGGGAGGCAACCCGTGTTCCTTTTCTTTTTGCATTTTTATTTTTGTATTCCCTTTTTCATTGTTAGGATTTATTTTGCAGATGAAAGAGTTTTTGAAGAATCTATACAGACCTTCCTTGTCAAGTCCAAAAGACTAGCTTGGGGGAGTCCGCGCTGACTAGTAAGCTTCACTCTTCTTTCATTTTTTCCTTTTCCCCATTAAGCATCTCATTGCATATTTTGTCTTTGTGCTCACATTGAGGACAATGTGATGTTTAGCTTGGGGGAGGGATTGCATTTTCCCTTTTTGCATTTTAGTTGATCATTTTTCAAATTTTGAATAAAAGAAAGAGAAGATTTTTGAGAAAATTTAAAAATTTATGAACACAATTGAATGCTTTTCATGCTTTGCTTGCTTGTTTACTATGTCATCATGTTACATTTCCCAAACTTGGAGCTTTCAAAAGATAATGATTCAATATTTATTGAATTTTGCATACATGGGGATGTCTTGTACACAGTAGGCATGGAATGAATCTATAGATGAGTACGCTTGATCTTGACATTTGGCAAGTTACATATATTGTAAGATAGAACCTCATTAGGCTGGTACATCTATACCCAGTCTCATCTAGGTGTGTGTAGTTCTCCTTGTGATGTGTGTCATGTCAAAACGCATAAGTATGGTTCTCATTTCATTTCTATAAGCATTGCATTCATGATTCACTAAGATTTGAAGCCTTTTTCACTTTGAAATACCCCTCAAATTAAGCCCCTTCATACAAATGTTTCACAAAATAATAGCTACATATAAAAACTGCCTACCCTGTTGAGCTAGTAGCTAGACTATGGTGTATGGGTGCTCTTTTGAGAAGATTTGTTCTTATATGACAAAGTGAATTTGGAGAACGAAAAATGTTCAAGAAGCAATGTTATGTTCAGAAAAGAAAAGAAATAAAATAGAAAAAGAAAAGAAAAGAAAAAAATATAGAAAAAGAAAAGAAAAGAAAAAAGAGAAAAAAAAAACGAAAAGAAAGAAAAAGAAATAAAAGAAGAAGTTGTGAGTATCTCCTAAGAAATGTCAAGTCAATATTCAGAAGGAGTTTACCCTTGTGTTTCGTGTGTAATAAGCCAATGCGTTACTTCTGGCTTCGTTTTTCGTCTTTTGGGAATTGATCGAAATTTTGGATTGAGTATTCGTTTATCATTGGTCAGTTGCTAGCTCATTCTAACCTTCACATGACCATAACTGTTTGTCCACCTTTCACCCATTTCCCAAAGCCTTCTTCTCATCTTTTCGGCTTCTTTTCTATGTGCATTGTGATCTTTGACTTGTGTTTTGAATTGTTTACCATAATTAAGATGCGACACATTTCATCAGTCATAGTATAGTGAGTGTCTCAAAAACATTTACACCATAAAGAAATCACCTTTGACATTGCAATTAGTGTTCAAGTGTCCCGGAGAGTCCCGTTGGTCAAAGATCAGGCAAGAGCTAAATCTATATGAAATTCTTGTGCTACCCGTTATGTAAATCCTCAGCCCAGAGCCATGTTTATGTCTCATTCTTTCCCAGTTGTGTTTGGGTTAATTATTTCAGTATGTTTTCAAAGTTTTCAATCACGTGAGTTGTGTCTTACTGTGTAGTAGCCATGCGTGCAACCCTGTCCTGGTATTGTTTGTTATGTTTGCTTGAGGACAAGCAAATGTTAGCTTGGGGGAGTTTGAATAAGTGCCTATTGTATGGTTTTAAAAATTAACCCCCATTAGCTCGTTTTTGTATGTCCTTTGTGCTTTGTTAAGCCACTTTATGAGCTAATATCGTCTTCTAGGCGAATTCCTGTGTTCTAACCTGTTTTGTAGGGAAAGTGACGTTTCTACGCCTTTTTCTATATTCCCGAGCATTTGCCTAGAACCCGACGATTTGAAGAAGCAAGCTTGACCAAGTGAAAGGCATTTCAAGAAGGTTCAGTAATTCGAAAGAGAGAAGAAGCAAAGACAGTTTCGTAGTTGTCGGAAGATCAATCAATTAGGCGGAAGCAATCATCGCTTTACATCAAACCCTATCAACAAACCCGACTCAAGAGGTCAAGGGGGATGATGGGAGTCAAGTCAAAGCAAAGAAAGATGAAACGTTAGTCAACCGCTTCTAGATGACAACTTACCCGATCGGGTAAGTGTGTACCCGATCGGGTAAGTGTGCTGCTTCGAGCAAATTGCTTCGACTTCCTATTTTTGTCCTATATGTTCAATGCTCGACCCCTTCCCCACGAAACCCTAATGCTATATAAAGAGAGCTCCAACCCCTCTTCTCAACACACCTTACACCTCTTCATACTTCACTTCTCTTCTCTTCTTACATTTCTCCTTAGATTAGGAGGAGGGGGAACTAGCCTCCCTTCTCTCATTTTCTTCTTCTTTAGTCTTTAGTTCTTAGTTTATTTCTGTCCTTTCCATATCAAAACATTAGCTTAGATTAATAAGAATTTCATCCTTGTAATCTCCTTTGTGGGGTTCAAGCGTTGTAATTGGTGGATCGTTTATTATGTGCAAGGATTTTCTATTATTGTTATCATTATCGTCATTGATCGTCATATAGGTATTTCTGTTTTATCCCTTGTTTAATGTTCTTATTGTTTTCCATTTGATTGTTATTCGCTTTACATATTGTCTTAGATTCATTTTAGTATCGTTATAATTGTTGTTTCATTTCCTAGATTATCAATTAGCGTCGTTATTATCGCCATATAAAGAGTCAAAATCAAATAAACATGTCTATCCTAGTTTTCATTGTTAATATCATCTTAGATTTAGACATCGCCATGAGTGAGTAGTCACCTTTCTAGGGTGTAGGGTAGCCATGTTAGATTGATTAAAAGATGTTAATTGGATAAAAGAAATTGTGCCTTTAAAACGTTGTGTCTATGCATGTTTGGATTGTAACGATAGTTAACGACTTCTGGCCAGAAATCATCGACTAAAATGGAATTCTTTTCCAAGGTAGAGATACGAGAATTGAATAGACAAAGCATGACATGGTGGATTAAGACCTAGTAAATCGCCTAAAAGCCTGCTAGACCATCTGATCTATGATTGTAATGAACACATCATTCTTACAAACTCACAATGAATTATTTGCATATCCTAAATCCAATTTCATCAATATGTCAATCTACATGTGTGAACCTACTTCCCTAGATGTTTTTCATCACTTGCTTTATTGTTTTCATTTGTTTTTATTTTGTTTTCATTTATGCTTTATATTAGTTTAGATATCAAAATCCCAAAACCCAGATTTTTGTTAGATAAAACCCAATTGCGAGACATTTCACATTCTGTAGGAAACACCATCTCCCTGAGGATCGACCCCTACTTCTCTAATTACATTAATTTGTTATTAGCCTAGTCTGGGTAATTTATCTTTGTATTGGGCTTGCGACAGGCCCGATCACCCGTACAAGTTGAAAGTGCCAGCAAGTCTTACTTAGACGATCTGGAAAATCTTGAAAAGGAGGAGGTTTCTAGTTCATCATCATCACCACCACTGCAGCAGGAGCTCACCCAAGGGGTCTTGATGATCAAACCACATACAAGACAAGCTTGACCCCTCAGATGGAAGCTCGAGTTACAAGGTCTAAACAACAAGTTATGACAAGTCAAGAACAACCCAAGCCAAGCCACCCCAATGAAGAAGACAGTCCAAGACTCAACAACCCATGCCAAGCCCCAATACAACCCACATTACCCACACAAGACAGACAAAAAAACCTTCAGGCACAGACAGACCAATTCACAAACTCTGTATCTAGGAGGTACACCAGAGCATCCCCACCACCCCCACCATGGCCTACCATCAAGCCAACCCATTAAGCTACAAGTTTGCCCAGGACAAACCCTTTTGAAGTCTAGTAAAAATTCATGAAACAGACACCCCAAGTTAAGAGTCCAGCAAACAACAAAAAACAGAGAAGGTACATGTCAGATTGTGGCTTCCTTTTGTTTAAGTCAACTTGTCATCGTCCAAGGCAGGTCTTATCTAAGTTATAATAAGAATAGAGAGTCCCAAGGAGCAGCAACACACCCAGGCAAGGCAGCAAGACAACAAGAGCAACAGATTTCCATTTCAGGAAAAATCCAAAACTGCTTTATTTGCTTTTGTTCAGTCTGTTTTCTTTTGTGTCTTGTGTCTGTTCTTATTAGTTGTTGAGCTCGTCCTATTGTGAGGCTCTTAATTAGTGTCAGTAGAAGTAGTTTAGATCCTAAGCTAGCCCTTGGATGATCCATACATCTAATGGCTCACAAGATATCAACCTCTCTATATAAAGGGGTCTTGTATGACTGTTGTAGGCAGACTTTTATGAATGAATGAATTAAACTTTGAGAAATCACTCAATGTTATCAAACTTGTGCTAAGAGCTGTAGTTTGAAGCAAGCCTGATACACCTCCAAGGTGTTTGATCAGTGCCTTGTATTGTGAGCTAAGTTATACCTGTGCTTTGCTGTGGTTTAACTTACTTGCTGTTGAGGTTAGTCTAGGGTGTTTGTGCTTTGCTGTAACACTTGAAACTGTCTCTAAAACCAGTCTTGAATCCTTTTTCTCTTGTGCCATGCTGTAGAGGATTGTATCCAAGTCATATCCTTTGAATCTTTCAGTTAAACAACCCACAATCTCTAAAACAATATCCCTTGTTACTTGATATTGTTTTCAGTTTGAGTCAAACTAATCAAATCACTTAAAACTTGTGAACCTTAGTAGTTTACACTCCAAATTGGTTATCAGAGCTTTGGTTGAGAGTCTTAGTGAGTTCATTTTCCCTAACTACATTTAAAAACACAAAAATAGCCCAATGAGTGAAGAGAGACTAGCAGGAGTAGAAGCAAGGATGGAGGATCTGGCTGGGATTGTAACCACCCTAACCAGAACCTTGGACCAAGTTATAGGCAACCATTTGCTTGCTGGAGGGAGAGGTAGAGGTCGTGGAAGAGGCCAAGGAGGAGGCAGAGGAAGGCCACCTGATGATGAAGAGTATCCAGACTCAGATGACTCAACAAGAAGCAGAGCTTCCATCCACAGGAACACAGACAAACATCTTAAGGTAGATATCCCTGAGTTTTCTGGTAGTCTTAATCCTGATGACTTATTAGAATGGCTTAGAGAAGTAGAAAGGATCTTTGAGTACAAGGGATACAATGATTCCAAGTCTTTTAAAGTAGCCATCCTTAAACTGAAAGGGTATGCTTCCCTTTGGTATGAGACTATGAAAGGGTTAAGGGCTAGGGAAGGTAAGGAACCCATCAAGTCTTGGACTAAACTGAAAAAGAAACTGTTAGACAAATTTGTTGCTAAGGATTACACCCAGGATCTGTTTATCAAGTTGTCTAAGTTGAAACAAGGAGACAAACCTGTTGAATCTTATATGAGGGAGTTTGAACAACTCACCTTACAATGTGATATAAATGAGAAACCTGAGCAAAGGATTGCTAGGTACTTAGAGGGCCTAGATAAGAACATTGCTAACAAGGTTAGGATGCAACCTCTGTTGTCATTTGATGATGTTGTCAACCTATCTCTGAGAATTGAGAAGATAGGGAAGACTAAGCCTGCTACACCAAAACCTGTTAGGCCTTTTCAAACCAGACCTTATAGTGGGTTTAGAACCATGGATACCCCCAAGACAGCACCCCCACCTGTCTTAGACAAGGGTAAGGGCATCATGGGTCAAAAGCCAAGCACTTCATTGACTGAGAACAGAATTAGGTGCTTCCAATGTCAAGGCTATAGACATTTCAGGAAGGATTGCCCTTCTAAGAAGACCTTAACTATAATGGAAGTTGAGGCTTGGGAGAAAGAGGGTCTAGTTGAGTATGAGAGGGATGAGCCTGAGGTTGAAGAAGTGGTGAGTGAGGAAGAAGAGTCTAGTCAGGAGTCAATAGTGGCACTCCCTGACACAGGCCACAGCTTAGTCCTATGGAGAGTAATGCATTCACAACAGATACCTTTGGAGGAGGATCAAAGGTCCCTCATTTTCAGGAGCAGATGTACCATACACGGGAGGGTTTGTAATCTTATTATAGATGGAGGTAGTTGTACCAATGTGGCTTCTGTTACTATGGTTGATAAGCTGAAGTTGAGCACTCAAGATCACCCTCACCCCTATAAGTTGAGAAGGCTGAGTAAGGGAGCAGAGGTTAAGGTGGATAAGCAATGCATGGTCCCTTTCTCCATTGGCAGTGTGTACAAGGATGAAGTATTGTGTGATGTGGTTCCAATGGATGCCTGTCACTTGCTATTAGGAAGGCCATGGGAGTTTGATAAAAGCTCCATACACCAAGGAAGAAGCAATACCTATTCTTTCAAGCATGGGAGCAGGAAGGTGACATTATCCCCCTTGCCACCACACCAGAAGAGCTATGGAAGTCCAAGTATGGCTGAGGATTTTAGTGGAGTTGTATTTCTATCTGAGTCAGCAATGGTCAAGGAGTGTAGTGAGGAGCAACCTATAGTAATGCTGCTATCAAAGGAAGTTCAGGAAGAAGAGTCTAAGGTGATCCCTGCAGATGTTAAGCCCCTCCTTGATCAGTTCAAGGAAGTGTTTCCAGAGGAACTTCCTGATGGCTTACCCCCTTTGAGAGGGATTGAACACCAAATAGACCTTGTGCCAGGGTCTGTACTACCTAATAGACCAGCCTATAGATGTGATCCTAAGGCTACACAAGAGCTGCAGAAGCAAGTTTGAGAGTTGATGAGTAAAGGGTTTGTAAGGGAGTCATTAAGCCCTTGTGCTGTGCCTGCATTGTTGGTTCCTAAGAAGGATGGGACTTGGAGGATGTGCATAGAGAGCAGGGCTATCAACAACATCACAGTCAAGTATAGGTTCCCTATACCTAGGCTTGATGACATGTTGGATGAGCTAAGTGGCTCAAGGTTCTTTTCTAAGATTGACTTGAGGCAAGGTTACCATCAATTGAGGATCAGAGAAGGAGATGAGTGGAAGACAGCCTTCAAAACAAAGCATGGCTTTTATGAGTGGCTTGTCATGCCCTTTGGCCTGTCAAATGCCCCAAGTACCTTCATGAGATTGATGACAGAAGTGCTTAGGCCTTGCCTAGGGAGATTTGTGGTGGTATACTTTGATGATATCCTCATCTAAAGCAAGAGCAAGGATGATCATTTGAGGCATCTTGAGGCTGTGTTTGAAATACTTAAGGAGAGCAAGCTCTTTGGGAAGCTTGAGAAGTGCACCTTCATGACTGAGGAAGTCAAGTTTCTAGTATATGTGGTATCTGGTAGAGGCATTTCAGTTGATCAAGACAAGATCATTGCAGTCCAGTCTTGGCCTATCCCTAGGAGTATTACAGAAGTAAGGGGATTCCATGGCTTAGCATCCTTCTACAGAAGATTCATAAAGGACTTTAGCACCATTGCAGCACCTCTCACTGAGTGCATGAAGAAGGGAGAGTTCACTTGGACTGAGAATGCTTTACATGCTTTCAAACACATGAAGAAGCTCTTGTGCAGTGCACCTATCCTAAGATTGCCAAACTTTGATTGCCTATTTGAGGTTGAATGTGATGCAAGTGGAGTGGGAATTGGAGCTGTCCTCATCCAAGAGAAGAAACCTGTAGCCTACTTTAGTGAAAAGCTAAGTGGTGCCAAGCTAACCTATTCTACATATGATAAAGAGTTCTATGCTCTTGTCAGAGCTCTGAGGCATTGGAGTCATTACCTGAAGCCCAAACCTTTTGTCTTACACTCTGATCATGAGGCATTGAAGTACATAAGAGGCCAGCATAAGCTCAGTCACAGACATGCTAAGTGGGTGGAGTTCCTTCAGTCATTCACCTTTTCTAGCAAGTACAAAGAGGGCAAACAAAATGTGGTGGCGGATGCATTGTCTAGGAGGTACACTCTGCTATCAACTATGGAGCAAAGGGTTCTTGGCTTTGAGTTTATGAAGGACATGTATCAAGAAGATCCAGACTTTGCAGAAGATTGGTTAGCACAGAAAGAGGGAACAAGAACCATTGACTCACCCTACACTTTGCAAAATTGATTCTTGTTTAAAGGAAACAAGTTGTGTGTTCCCAGAGGATCTTATAGGAACCTATTGATCAAGGAGGTACATGGGAGTGGCCTTGGAGGACACTTTGGGGTTCAGAAAACTG
>JAIUZE010022178.1:0-24757 GCA_022085475.1 Heliosperma pusillum | reverse complement strand
AACCTGGATGCTCGGGACGGCCGATCGCTCTAGCAAGAACGTCGTCACGACCACTCGGAGTGAATTTCCCTTCCGCAACCTCCTTCAGAACATTCTCCTATAATATATTAAATAAACTTAATTTAATTTTTGTTACTAAAATAAATAGATAGTAAGACATACAAGAATTGAACAATAAAGTTATTAAAAACCCGTCTTAATAAAAATAATACTTACTATGTTGGCCAAGACTTCCTGATCATATTCGTTACATGTTCGGGATCCTTTAGGCGTGTGCCCTTCTTTATAAGTTACGTGCCGATTCAAGTCGGTCACTCCCTTTGACACCTACACATTAACTCAAAAATAATATATGTATAAATGTATATCAAGTCCAAGTATGATTAAAAAAATCTAATATATAGATGCTACTTACGAGATTTTCTTCTATCAATCTGTAACCGCCTCGGGAACCATAATATACCCCCCGTCTCCTTGTCGACATACAAGTGTAATTTGGCAAGGTCACACCTCCACTGCCTTAAGACTGCCGCTGCCTTACGTAATAGATACTTATCATGGCAGTCGGGAATATCGAAAGCTTCCTGCATCATCATCATATATACTAATAAGCGGCTGTCTAATGTCATACCTTTATACGAACCTTTATACGGCTTCCTGCCTTATGTAATAGTAACTTCTGCAAAATAAAATGGTGTTTAGCTAAAGAAATTATCATACCTTTATACGGATCAAGAGTAAGTTCTGCAATACATGATTTATATTCCTGAAATCATCTAAATCAATAGGCGCAAACTGTTTGGTTGTAACTCCAATCTAAGTGGATAAATGGCCAGCATTTGGACCAGTAGGAACACCTTTCACACTCCATTTTATTTCCATCGGCTTTTTTGCCGCTTTAGCTGCAAGGGCTGCAGGGCACTTCGAAGCACCCCTCACACCAGGCTTATCCCCCTTATCATTGTTTTCTACTCTTTTCCGTTTTTCACTCATGATAATCCTAAGACACTAAGACCTTCAAAAGAAATGAAATAGTAACGGAACAGAGTCATGCATACAGCGATTCTAAAACCCTAAGACCTTGAAATGAATGAAATAGTAACTGAACAAATAAAGAGTCATGCAGAGATTCTAAAACTCTAAAAACTTAGAAAGGAATGAAACTAGATGATAAAGAGAACGATAAATAGAAAATGAAAACAAAAAGATGAACTTCAATCTGATAAAGAAAATGAGAACAGGGTGATGACAAAGAGAACGAGCAGGATGATGATCAAGAGAACGAGGAGGATGATGATGATAATAAACAAAAAGATTTGTGTTGTAAACGAGGATGATTGTAAACGAGGAGGATGATGATGATAATGTACGTGTGTTTAATTTACTCTATAGGATTGTAAATTATTTTTTATTAAGAGAAACTAAAGGGTTTCTTACCATAATGTTTGACAAACTATTGACAACGGTTATCCTAAAAACCACCGTTGTTATAGCGTAATGACAACGGTTAAAGCACACCCGTTGTAGAAAGTAATAACACTAAGACAACGGTTTATTTAATATGACCCGTTGTTGAAAGTAATAACAACGGTGGTATTATAAAGAACCGTTTTTAGAGATTATGTATTTTTTTTTAAAAATTTTCAGATACGCGCGCGCGGTATTAAAATTTGAGGCACGAAAATAAATTCATTAATTACGTTTAATTTATTTAACTTTGCTCTAAATTTAATTTAATTTATTTTACTTTACTCTAAATTTTTATATTATAGGCGTAAGTTACGTATAATTATTAACTCGGATCGGGTTTGGCCTGGGAATCAATTCCGATCGGGTTAGATTCGGCGGATTTGTAATTAATAACTTTATCGATCGGGTTATTATTATTAGTTTGGTTCGGGTCGGAGCAAGGGTCCTTTCGGCTTTCGTGTCTGTTTCGGGAATGTTTATAATTGGGCGGGTCGTCGATAATTTCCGGGTCAAGCGGATGTGGTATATATATATCGAGTCTAGAGATTCTCGAATCGGGTCATTTTCTTTTTAATTAAGGACCTGGTTATTATAATCATGCATCACTAGCTAACCTGAAACTGATCGGGTGGCCAGTTACGGATCGGGCAATCCACTATCTAGAGCTAGTAGCTACTTCGGGTCGATCGCTTTTGGGTCGGGGGCAAGTGTCATTAACCTCGTACTACTTTGCAATAATATTGATGATAATATTGATGATATATAATAATTAATGATGACTTCCGGATCATTAACCTCGTACTACTTTGCAATAATAACAGATTCATCAATGCACATGCAAGTATTATATATACACGTCAATGTTTCCCAAATTAAATAATGATATGGGGTCGATCGACTTCGTTCAAGTACGCTAAAAGGGACGGATATATTGATGCATATATATATATGCTCAAATTAATTAAAAAGGACGGTTTATTGCTTTTTTACCACCTATATATAATATATATATTATTGTGTATGTACATACGTTTTATCAACAAATAAATGGTTAATAGGCCATATTCCGATCTGGTTAGATTCGTAGGGTATATAACTTTACCGGGTTAGTTTAATTGGGTGAGGGAGCAGCGAGCGAGGGCCGTGTCCTTTCGGCTTTCGTGTCTGTTTATTCGTGTGTCTGTTCATTTAATTTAATTTAATTCGATCATTTAAATGTTAATATGCTAGAGGATGAGGTTATATATCGAGTCGTCGGGCCGTTTTTGCATCACAAACCTGAAACTGTCCGACCTAAAATTAATTAGCTAGTATCGGGTTATTTAATTTAATTCGATAGAAATCTTTATTTATTATCCGCGTGATGATTATTAAGTATCATTTTCGGGTCGGATCACTTTTAATTATTAAGTATCATTATTAGTATACGTGTGTTACTTCAAAATAACCCTAAACCCTAAAACCTAAACCCTAAACCCTAAACCCGAAACCCTAAACCCTAAACCCTAAACCCTAAACCCTAAACCCTTTTTTATATACTTCTATATATATCTAGTAGATTATCGCTATTGATCAAACATCAAAATATTGAACATCAACGGAATTAATCATATCAATTCAAACACTTTAAACAACATTCTTTCTCATTGATTTCATTAGGAATAACCTAGATTTTATATTAAAGTACATTACATTCATCCGACATCAAATAAATAAAGATGTTAAATAATCCGGAACAATTCCGGTTAAGAGTAAAAAGCTTTTCTCACACTGCCACCAACAATCCGGAACAATATTGATGATACTAATGACTTCCGGATCATTAACCTCGTATTTTGCAATAACATATTCAATGCATGCAAGTACACGTCTTGCATGTGGAGATAAGGTAGGACGGGTACAGCTCAACATATCTCTTGCGGCATCCAACCTGCGAGTATAAGGCCGACGTGGGTAGCAGAGACGACGATGATGATGACGACGCTTGGTTGACAAGTCGGACTGCTTCAAGCCTCTTAATCCAATAATCCCTTCGATGTTCAATGGATCCTTTAATCAATGGGTGATGATCAGCGGGAACTACGGCAAGAGCCTCCTCCTCATCTGCAATCAATTTTGTAAGGGTCGTTTCATCGTTGGGAAGGTTAACTGCTGCCATTGATGATGTTAATTTTTGGAGTAATTAATTAGGGTTATGTAATATTTAAAGGAGGGGTTTTGAGGCTGTATTTATAGAGGGGTTATGCTGCCATTGATGATGTTCAATGGATGCTTTAATCAATGCTGGTTCTGCTGTTACAGTTGTTCTGCTGTTGTTTATTCACGGGTTTGGACTGCAATATCTTTTAATTAAAAATAATAATATTGAGAAATAACAACGGTTATTGGTTAAATAACCCGTTGTTATTACTTTCCACAACGGTTTTGCTGACTAAAACCATTGTGACAGAGTAATGACATCGGTGCATCATAGCCGTTGTGATAGAGAAATAACAACGGTTATTCGTTAACAAAACCGTTGTTATTACTTTTCACAACGGTTTTGCTGACTAAAACCGTTGTGATAGAGTAATGACATCGGTGCATATATACATTCACACATTTACTCAATTTACTGCATGTAAGTGCATTGACTGCATAGGAAATGTAACTGCATATATACATTCACACATTTACTCAATCAATAACGTACTGCATGTGAATGTATAGTCGTTTTGGGATTTGTAAATGCATGTGAATCAATGCATGCATGTGAACCAATGCATGCATGTGAATCAATAACTGCATGTGACTCAATAACTCCAATCAATAAGTCTCTATAAATACAGCCTCAATACAAGGTTATCAACCACATACAAAATTTCCCAACTCCAATCAATAACATATTTGCTAAACCATACAAAATTTCCCAGCCTCAATACTAACAAAATGTCTGAAACTTTTACTAAACCATATGCTTGCATCATGAAACAAATGTCTTCTCATATTGAGGGTGGCTACGTTGTGTGTAAAAGCTACAAAAAACTTCGTGATACGCTTATTCGAAATGGCTACTTAATCAAGAAGATGTGGCCAAATTATCATCGCAGGTACTTTACAGGGGAACTCGTTTTCGAGTTTGGGATGACGGATGCTCATCGTGCGTCCGCATTCAAACTGGCAAGAATGTTTGACAAGGCCGGGCATGGGCGAAAAGATTTTATTGAGAGCACGGACCACCAGCCTGGGCCATATCTATGGGTGGCTTCCGAACATGACCGTCACCGTTTCCCAAATGGGGTCGACCTCGTTGAAGTGACCCAGGTAGAGCAGTGGGAAGGGTTGGTTCTGGCCGAGGCTGACCCGATTGATGCATATGCTCTAGCGGTGGCAGCTATCCGGGAGATTTACCCGGACTCAATTTAGTGTTGTTGTTGTTGTTTGGTTGTTGTTGTTTGGTTGTTTTGGCGCCATTTGTGTGTGGCGCCGTTTGAACTTATTATTTAATAATATTAATGTTGATACGTTAATTTGTTTTTTGACTTAAGTTTAGAAGTTATTAAACTAATTCAATTCAAAGCTATTCAATCGATAAAGCAAAATTAGAATTGAACTAATTCACAAATTCAATAATAAACGACATTCAGAAAATCCAAAATTCAATAATAAGAAGTAATTAAACATGGAGACTGTATAATGAATGACCAAAAGCTAAATAATTTGGGAATCTTCAACAATGACCAAAGCTAACAAACACTAAAGACAATACACTGAATTCAATAATAAGAATTGAACAATCTAGCTAGAAAATCTTAATAAGAAATAGTTGATAAAAATTAATAAGGGAGATGATGACAGAAAGACGATTAGTGGTGCAGTATGATCGCTTTGTGATAGAGTTTTTGTGTTGCAGTACAGTCGTATTATTAGTGTTGTGTATTTTCTTCATCTTTATTTACAAATATTGACAACGGTTATTATAAACAAACCGTTATTGTGATAGAGTAATGACTACGGTTAAAGTAGTCTACCCGTTGTAATTAATAAACACTATGACAACGGTTTGTGATTAATAACCGTTGTTATAAGCAATCACAACGGGTATATTTACAACAACCGTTGTTGTTGCTTACCTTTATTTTTTTTTAATTATAATTAGAGACAGCAATATCATAAGCACTATACACTGCAATAATAATCAGCAGAAACCAAAAAAGACAGCAATATCATAAGCACTATACACAGCAATATCAGCAGAAACCAAAACATGGAGACTGTATAATGAATGACCAAAAGCTAAATAATTTGGGAATCTTCAACAATGACCAAAGCTAACAAAAACTAAAGACAATACACTGAATGCTATAAATTCAGAAAAGAATACTCACTGCAAATAAACCAAACCAAAACTATTAAATCACTTGTCTATTTTTGAAATGTCTCAAAATGTTGCTCGTCCATATCACTGTGTCCTAATGAATGCCCCAGGCCATTTGGACGATGGAAAATTTGTTGCCAAAAGCTTTACTCCTTTAAGGAATAAGCTTATTGAGCTGGGATACTCGGTCAGCAGAATTAAGGCACAATGGGCGCCTTGGGGATTCAAAGGGATACTACTCATTCAGTTTGGAACATCACTTGCAGATGCAGAATCAGCATTTAAGCTTGGCAATATGTTTCAACTCAGAGGCCATGGTAAGAGCGATTAGGTTGCTCCGAATAGATCAACAGTCGAACCATACCTCTGGGTAGCCACAGACGAGGACGCCGAGCTTCTGAAGAATACCGTCGACTATTTCCACGTGCCGTATCCGACCATCTTGAATGGTCAGCAGTCGGCCAATTCAGAAATCGTCGATGCCTACAACCAGGTTGTGGCTGTTTTCCAAGCAATGTACACCTAAAAATTCCAAGCAACGTCCTGTGTTAGATGTTGAGTGTCAAGTGTGTGTGTGTCTGTATCAGCCTATCATAATAGCAGTGTAATGGGATGGGAGGGCCTGTGGTCATGTATGATGGCCGGGAGGGCCTGTGTGTCTGTATCAGCCTATCATAATAGCAGTGTAATGGGGTTTTAGGGCCTGTGGTCTTGTATCAGCCTATCATAATAGATGTTGAGTGTCAAGTGTGTGTGTCTGTATCCGCTATGGTTGTAAGATTTCCGCTATGGTTCCTAAATACAAATCTGTTCGAGCTAATAAAGTATCAGTGCTTTACGTTTGTTATTACTATGCCGTTCCTAAGTTATTTAAAAAAAATCAGAAAGATAGTTATTTAAAAAATAACAGAAACTAAAAAAAAAAACAAATATATAAGCTAATACCTCACATTATTAACCACCTCAGGATCGGGGACGTTTCTTGCCCGACATAGTTTCTTCGTTAACCCAAATACCTTCACCATGATCATCACGCATATAGATGCTTTCAATGTTATCATGATCAGTGTCAACATTGTCGAAATACGATACAGTGGAAGAGTGATCCATTCCCTCAAACACGACATCCTGATCATTATCCCCACCATTATCGGGTGCACCCCGTCTACTCCTTATAGATAGTACAACAGACCACTTCTTATCCATAGGATCGGGGACATAGAACACTTGTTTAGCTTGGGATGCCATTATGAAAGGATCATCCTTATTATTGCCAACCTTATCCAAATTGACCAACGTAAATCCCATTTTATCCTTTCGAACACAATTGTTGTTGTTATCAAACCAGTTACATCGAAACAGAGGTATTGTGAAATCAATGTAATCTAATACCAATATTTCTTGAATAACACCATAATAAAGGCATTTTCCCCAAATAGGGTTTTTATCTTTTGAAGTAGCAAAGTGCATTGCCGCAAATTCAGAACTCACACCACTATTTTGCATTGTGCTCAACTCATCTTGCTCGCGGGTGTAAAAAGTATAACCATTAATAGCAAAACCGCTGAAAAAAGTGGCCCTGGCATTGGGACCTAACCCAAGACGTAGTAACCTAGGAGAGATGTCATCACCATACAAATTCTTATACTCCAAGACAACATTCCTAAACCACTCTCCAAACGTCTTCTTATGCTCGTTTGCAATCCACATCTCGCTCTTGTTTGGGTGATCGTATTTGAGCTCATCTTTGTGTTGTTGAATATAAGGTTGCACCTCATCTTCGTTGTTTAGCACATACGTATTTGCTAAATGTAACATGTCACGTGCCACAATTTTTTCAACCCGGCCCCTAATACCTTTTCCGGTCATCCAGTCACTATGACGATTCTTTGGAACGCCAATTAACTCCTCAGGAGAGAGATGAGCGTAACAATATCCAAGAGCTTCGTCTAATATAGCACGTTCAGCAATACAACCTTCTGGACGATACCGATTAGATGTATAGTCCTTGTAGACTTTCATCAATCTTTCGAAAGGATACTGGTATCTCAAGTACACGGGCCCAAGGTACAAAATCTACCTAACCAAGTGAGTGGTCAGGTGAATCATGATAGTGAAGAAAGAGGGTGGAAAATACATTTCAAAATGACAAAGAGAGGTGACAACGAGGTCCTGCAATGAATCCGCATCATCGGGATCGATGACTTTAACGCATATGGACTGGAAGAAGAGACAGAATCTGGTAATAGCATATCGTACCTTTTCAGGTAAAATGGAGCGAATAGCCACGGATAGTAATTGTTGCATCAAAGTGTGGCAATCATGTGACTTTAACCCGGTGAGTTTTAGATCTTGCATCGACACAAGGCTTTTGATGTTGGACGAATAACCATGTGGAACTTTAATTCCATTCAAGCATGCACAAAACTCTTTTTTCTCATTCCGTGAAAGGGTATAAGCTGCTGGCGGTAAAAATGTACCATTACCTCTCTTCTGTGGTGCCAACTCTAGCCTAATACCCATCATTTGCATATCTTCCCTAGCTGCGGCGTTATCCTTTGTTTTACCGGGAACAGTCAGGAGGGTATTGATAATATTATCACAGACATTTTTCTCAATGTGCATGAAATCGAGGCAATGCCTGACCTCCAGGTCAGGCCAATATGGAAGTTTATCAAAACATATGGATCTTTTCTTATACCCACGAGTAGACAATTTAGAGCCGTTCTTCTTCCCATATTTTATCTCTATATGCTTTACTTTCTGATAAACTTCATGCCCACTCAAAATTCTAGGAGGTTGACGATGTTCTTGACGGCCATTAAATGCTTTCTGCTGCTTGCGATAACAATGGTCAGGATCCAAGCCCCTCCTATTTCCCAAATACACATACTTATGAGAACACTTCAAGTATTCAGACTCGATATCCTCCCCACACAATGGACATGCCTCTTTCCCATGCACCGTATGCCCAGAAAGGTCGCCATAAGCCGGATAGCCGGTTATTGTACACAATAACATCGCTCTCAAATTGAAAGTTTCATTCCTATATGCATCAAATACTTCTATCCCACTATCCCACAAAATTCGCAAATCATCTAAAAGAGGTTCCAAATAGACATCTATATTAGTTCCAGGTTGTTTAGGGCCGGAAATTAACAACGACAACATCAAGTACTTTCTTTTCATGCACACATATGGAGGTAAGTTGTATATTGCCAACACTACTGGCCAAGTACTATGTTGGGTACTCATGTTTCCATGTGGGTTCATTCCATAGTGGACAGCGCTAGACGTAAGTTTCTAGGTTCAATGCCGAACTCGGGATACTTAGCGTCGAACGATTTCCATTGCATACCATCTGCCGGGTGTCTTAGCTTCCCATCATTTATTCTTCCAGTTTCATGCCAAGTTAACATTTTTGAATCATTGCTATTCGCAAACATCCTTATGAATCTTGATATCACTGGAAAATACCATAACACCTTAGCCGGGATCCCTTCCTTATCCTTATAACGCCACTCAAAACAAACCGGACAATTGGTTAAGTTTTGATATAATTTTCGATACAATACGCAATCATTTGGACAGGCATGTATTTTCTCATATTTCATACCCACCCCTCTAATTAGTTTTTTAGCCTCATATGTCTTAACGGGAAGAACATTACCATCTGGAAGCATGTCGTTTATCAAGGCTAATAAACTAGTGAAACACGTGTCACTAACCCCAGTTGCCCCCTTGATATTATACAACTTCACCACAGCCGACATCTTTGTGTACTTACAACCAGGGTACAGAGGCGCTTCAGACTCACACAACTTCTCATACATGTTGTCAAGGTCATCCAAATTAATATTGTCATCTTCAAAAGCATTTGATTCATCATCTTTTTCTTCATTATCTGTAGACCCAACATTCAACTTGTCTGCTTCCAACTCAATATACTCAGCCAACTCGGGATCATCATTTAGCCTTTCGTATACTCAAGATCATCTTCTTCAAAGCTATTCTCTTCCTCTAATGATTCCCCATGAAAAATCCAACGGGTATAGGATCGACTAAAACTATACTTTTCTAGGTGAATTTTAACGTCCGGAAGAGCCATATACCTAATATTACCACATCTTTCACAAGGGCATGGAATACTAGAAGAACCATTCAAATTGTTCGCAACGACTTCATAAAATTGAGCTAAACCATCCTTATAGTTTGGGTCACTCATATTCGCAGGATTCATCCAAGTTCGAGTCATTTATCTACATTCGTAGTATATATAGTAAGCCAAGTAATTCAGAAAATCCAACTAATTAAAACTAATTCAATAATAAGCCAACTAATTCATAAAATGCAATGTATAAGGCAACTAATTCACAAATAAACGAAATTCAGGAAATCAATAAAGAAAAATTATTAGAATACCTGATTAATAAGAAATAGCAGACGGAGATGATGACAAAGAGACGATCAGGGAGTATGTCTTAGTGTTTGTGGATTTTGTGTTGCAGTATAATCGCTTTGTGTTTGTGTTTTTGTATTGAAGTACAGTATTATTAGTGTTGTGTGTTTTTTTCATCTTTATTAACAAATATTGACAACGGTTATTATTCATAGTAAACTGTTGTTATTAGTTTATATATTTACAACGGTTAACAAAGTTATTGGAGTGTAAACTACTATGACTTGTGAGTTTAAGGGAAGTTTAGTTAAGTCTACTTAAACTGAAAACAACTCAAATAGAAATGGAGGCTGTTTTAGAGAGAATGACCTATATCAGCTGAAATTCAAAGGATATGACTTAGAGAAGCTCCCCTACAGCAAAGCACAAGAGAAGGGACTCAAAGACTAGTTTAGAGACAGGTTTCAAGTGTTACAGCAAAGCACAAACACTCCAAACTTAGCCTCAACAGCAAGCAAGCTAATCACAGCAAAGCACAGACTTGACTTACAAAGCAAGACACTGATCAGACACCTTGTAGATGTATCAGGCTTGACTCAAACTACAGCCCTTACCACAAGTTTGAAAGATTTGAGGGATTTCTCAAAGTTAAATTCATTCATAAAGTCTGCCTAAAACAATACATAATACCCTCCTTATATAGGGAGGCTATACAATGTGATCCCTTGGATGTAAAGTCCATCTAAGGGTCATCTTTGGACTTAAACTTCTACAACAACTAACTAATTAAGAACCTCACAAGAGGACGAGTTTAACAACTAGCTAGTACAGACACAAAAGACACAAACAGACTGATGCAAAAAGCAATAAAGCAGTTTTTGTATTTTTCCTGAAATAGAACTCTGTTGTTCTTGTTGTCTTGCTGCTTTGCTCTGGGTGTTTTGTTGCTCCTTGGGATTCTCCACTCTTATTAGGACTTAGATAAACCTGCCTTGGATGAAGACAAGTTGACTTAGGCAAAAGGAAACCACATCTGAACATGTACTGCCTCTGCTATGCTGCTCACTGGACTCTAGCTTGGGGTGTCTGTTTCATGAGTTTTTGCTAGACTTCAAAAGGGGTTGTCCTGGACAAACTTGTAGTTTAGAGGGTTGGCTTTATGGTAGGCCATGGTGGGGGTGGTTGGGATGCCCTGGTGTACCTTCTAGGTGCAGGGTTTGTTGATTGGTCTGCCTGGTCCTGGATGGTTTTGTTTCTGTCTTGTGTGGGTAATGTGGATTGTGTTGGGGCTTGGCATGGATTGTTGAGCCCTGAACTGTCTTCCTCACTGGTGTGGCTTGGCCTGGCTTGATCTTGGCTTGACATAGCTTGTTGTTTAGACCTTGTAACTCGAGCTTCCATCTGAGGGGTCCTTGGGGTCAGGCTTGTCTTGTTTGTGGCTTGATCATCAAGGCCCCTTGGGTGAGCTCCTGCTGCAGTTATACCCGTTGTTACAACTAACAACAACGTACAACAAAATCATATCCGTTGTTATTAATTTACGCCAAATTTTGCGCCAAATTAATAACACATTATAACAATGGGTTTGTTCGTGCCCGTTGTTATTACTTTTCCTTATTTTGCGCCAAATTAATAACAACGGATATAGAATAAACTGTTGTTATTAGTTTATTTATTTACAACGGTTATTTTAGTTCACCCCGTTGTTAAAACTAATAACAACGTTCGAAAAACTAATACCGTTGTTATTAGGTTTAATAAAATTCCGCGGAAAAATAATTATCCATTCCACAACGGTTTTTCTTTATTTTCGTGAGTAGGCGTTGTTGATGGGGCGTTGTTATTGCATGAATTTGTAGTAGTGTCAATAGTATTGTTCCTGAGTTGAGTCGTGACGTTGTTCACGCATTGATTTGTGCAGTCAGTTATACTGTGCATTTGTTTGTTGTTGGTTGAATAGATGACGATAGTATCAGTTATATACTATCGGAATGAACTAACGCTACCATTCGGGGATTGGGTTTTATGGTCTATGTTCGGGGGGGTATCAGAGGCAGTTCGTTATACGCTCTGGTCCCCGATTGTCGTTCGATGTACAGTTTATGCATCGAGGGTCTGGCCATGTCTTAAACATATGGGCAGTGGTTATACGCCATACATAGTACTGTGGAGGCAGTGCGTTATACGCTCCACACCCGATGGAGGCAGTGCGTTATACGCTCCAAACCCGATGGAAGCAGTGCGTTATACGCTCCACACCCCACACCCGATGGAGGCAGTGCATTATACGCTCCATCAGCTAGAGGCAGCGCGTTATACGCTCTAGCAATTAGAGGCAGTGCGTTATATGCTCTAACGGGCGTTCGCTCTATTCGCTATGCTTATTGCTAGCGTTGTGCCTTCGGTTTGTGTGTGGGTCGTATTACACCTGTTTGGTATGTTGTGCTCATCTAGAGTTAGGTCGTCATGTCAGTCGTGTCAGAGTACGAGGTTTGTCTTGGTTACTACAATTAATTGCTTGTGGTATTTCTCATGTTACAACTGATCTACTTATTCTATTATGGATTGTTGTTATGCTTAGCCTGTTGTAAACATGACTGGGAGAGCACCTAGTTACTCCCGAATGATTGTCGACCCCCATTCTCAGGTTGATTTGGTTGCTGCTTGTCTGGATGTTGTGCTGGAGAGACTTGTGGCAAGAAGAATAATTTATTTAGGAATTTGTTTAAGTTAAGAATTATTAATAATGTATTGGTTTAGTTTTGGATTTGAGTATCGATCCGGATTGGTCAGGTGTTTCCGCCACCTTGACCTTATTCATCTTTGTACTCTGATGGATTATTTAATTATTAAGGTATTTCTTTTGTTTTAAAAATCAGGGTTGTTACAGTATAGACTAGTGTAGATCTCGTGCAGTAGCACGATACTTTAGAACTTTGAGGCAATATTACAAGAGACGATCTTACAATGCGATACGGTCTTACAATGGGAGACAATCTTACCTTGTTAGATGATCGCAATGTATAAGACAGTTCATTCTTTAGCATTAAATGAGTAATATATTTTAATTGTGCTTCGTCTTACCCTATAATTTGTGTTAAAAAAAAGTACAAAATATTTCATTGCAACTCATCATATCCAACTTTTATGTATAAGACTTACAAGTAAACAATTTTATATATAAAACCTAACAAAACTAATTTGTCATTTAGACCATATACTTATATATTGTGGTCCTTAAGTCATAGTTATTATACTTAACTATATCAAATTCGATAGTATATTGTGACTTTATGCTGTAAATCGAGTTGATTTTCGTATTTTATAAAACTACATTAATTTTTATTTTCATGTATTTTTCAGGTAGTGTGAGGAAATTTCGTTAGAGAATATCTATGATTGGAAAAGATGATTGAATATACTCCCTCCAATTAACCATGTTGTTCCCTTTTCTTTTGGACACAAGGATTAAGGAAATCAATTTGAACCACACAAAACACACTACCCCACATTCAATTAAATTTGGACCACACAACTACTCACAAATAAGGAAAGAGGAAACATCACCACACTTAGATCAAAATAGAAAGAAGGAACAACATGATTAATTGGAGGGAGTAATACATTAGATAATATATGTTAATATATTGTATAAAACTATATCTATGTTGTTTTATATACATAGATTTATTGTGCATCACACTTTTCAATAATCTAATGATAATATAATCCCTTTTGGGCCTAACTTGTACATAACTAGCTTAGGACTCGTGCAAAGATGCACGGGCATATATAGATGATGTGAGTAAAAAAAGTTTAAAACTCTTATAATAAAAGTTTCTTACTCAACACATTTATTTTAAAGAGCACAATTTTATCTTACTAAACCCATGTAACCCATTTAACCCGATAGACATGTTTAACTCAAAATGACATGATAAACCAAATGACATATTCCTTTTCACATCTAGCCAACTTAATGAAAGTGTGAAAAATAAAATTGATACTTTTAATTTTTAAATGTTATGAGGTAGTATGGTGTAATTGCAGGATTTCAACATCTCGTTTAAGTCTATATATGATGTAAGGTTATTTGGGTTAAGTAGATTAACCAATCAACCCATTTAGATTAAATAGATTAGTCGGGTTGGGTTCGTGTCGAAAGACCCCACGTGTCGAAAGACCCCAACCTTAACCCGACCCATTTAACTTTCGTGTCGTCTTCGTGTCGACCCAACTACTTAAATGGGTCAAATGTCTCAACCCGAACCCGCTAACTTCGTGTCGAGTTCGTGTAGGGTTCATGACGTGTTATCGGACCGGATCACTATTTGTCAGCGCTAATGCTTGGCAACAAATTAAGTCTCTAAAGTATTCTCGTTGGTATTCCTGTTGATAAAATATAATTGACAAAAGAACATTGTGTAATACGGAGTATGAATCATCAGAACATGAAGACGATGACAGAAAATCAAAAAATAATAGGTAGAACCCAATTTAAAAAACCAAATCATTTAACACGGAGTATAAAATATCCCTTGTTACAAAGATCATAGTGCAATTTCTATCTGTTCCATTTCGTGCATGATCTTTCATAATTCTCCATGAAACTCTTATTGTGCATTTAAATTGATTGCAAATGGTTACAACTTCATAAAAATTAAATGATTTGTTCAAGAGTATTAATTTTAGGAGTAGTGATACGTAGAAAACTAACTGTGGAAAACACTTCGTAGGTGATTGTTAATTTATTTGACAGATAAATAACATATTTAGCCGATTGCGAATAACCTTTCATAAAACACAAATTGGTGTATAGTTCGCCATAAGATGAGGAGAGATATAGAATTATGATGTATAGATAACGACTTGCATAGTTAAATTGGTATTCTCTGCATAATGAGCTTATCAATGATTTTATTAATCCATTATTTACTTACTTATTGCCTAATTTGAGGACTTGTGAAGGTATATTTGCCTAATTTAAAGCAAGATCTTATTGCAATTATTTCTACTAATTTTTGTATAATGCTTAAGACCTAATATTTTTTATATTGCTTAATGAGTGCAATTATATATAGCAATTGTATGATTGACTAATTTAGTCTTGATTATTTAAGGTAAATATAATCTAAACCATTTACGAAGTAATAATCGGTAGTATGGGGAAGTTGAGCGGGAAAATGATTTTCAAGGATGAACCTCCATAGGACACGTGGCATAGTAGTTCTTCTTTTATAGTTTTAATATAGATACTTTAAAAGAGTAATCCCCTATATATACTAAATAAAAATGAGATAACGCCACCAGGTGGTACTCAAATTGAGCGCCACCCGTTATATAATAATAAATTACTCAAATGTTTTAGTTTCTCCTTCCTCATATTTGAATTTCAAACTTACTAATAATTAAGGGTACTTTAGTAATTTAAAATATCATAATTAAAACAAAATCAATAATAAATTGTATATATGCCATTTTCGAGCCTGAAACAATGAATGGATTTCTGGAAAATATGAAGATCAAATAATTATACATTTATACCTTTAGCATATAGAAAGATCAAATAAATTTGATAACTAGCAATTGCATTACTGGTTTAGGCAAAACTAGATACAATAAATTTGATTCTTCCGCATCTTATTTCTGAAATCATTACCCAATTGCAAAAAAAAAAATTGTAGTCTTCCTTATTTTCGTTTAGTGCTAGATTGATTTAATGAATGTTCTTCACTGAAAACTTTTTGTCTGTGGATAAATTTCGTTGAATTGATTTACTTTGCAGAAATCAATCTATCACGTACCAGGAGAATATTCATATACATTATCAACTAATTAAATCTTATCAATGTACCAATAAAAAAAATTATTTAAATCTTATCTTAATTTGATTAGGTTAACTTTCAATTTTACATTATTACTCATCAAGTTTGGCGCAAAAGTTGAAAAATGAATTTTTTATTTACTTATTTTTCCTTTTTTTAATTAAGATGTCGCCGAGTTTCGGTACCACTCGGTGGCACTCTATCGCTATCCATAAAGATTAACACAACTCTAAAATTGCCGCCAAAATTATCCCGCTCTATGCAATGATTTTCCCGCTCAAATATGTGTTACCTGATGAAATGGACCCCACTATCATTGATTGGCTCCACTAATATTCTTTTTTATTCTCTAAAAATAAATTTACTTGCCTAAAATATAACGTAAGAACTTTTTCATTAATTGGCTCCCAATTATGAAAACTTACTCGCTACAGCTGTGAGTATATCTGCCCAAAAGAAGGCTTTGACTAGTGTGGAGCGTCCCTATCTCCAAAACTCTGATTTGGAGGAGTCTAAAATTAAAAGTGGGGTTATTAATAATCTTATTGGGATGCCCTCTGCATGCCAGCCTGATAGGCTTTTTGTTGATGCGGATTGGAACTCTTCCTTATCCTCTGTTTTTGGATGGTTCCTTAAAAGGTTTGATGAATCTCACATTTCTATCTTCAAAAGTCACTTGCTCTCTCAATCCTCAGAACATGCGGAAATTCTGGCTATCAAAGAGGGACTGAGATGGGCTATCTCTTGTGGTTTCCGTCACGTGATCATCTATTCTGACTGTTTAAGGGCAATTTCACAAATCCTGAACGTATCGAAGCCGGATTTCAGAAACAGGAACATTATTGAAGAAATCGATTATATTAGTTTGTCTTTTCATTGTCTTTGTATTTGTTTTGTTCCAACATCTTGTATTAAAATGGCTCATGCGCTTGCGTCTGGAGCCATGAAACTGTAAAACGATATCCTTTACTTCTGTAAAAATAAAAATAAAAAAAATATTGAGTAAAATATTGTCTCCCAACTAGTGGAATAATATGTTTATTGTATTGTTAAACACATTTTATGTTCGTGCGATGCACGGGTCTACATTAATGTAATTTTCGTAAATTAATTTTTACCAAAACGCCGGCCATATTTTGGCGTTGTTTTGTAAGCGTTGTTTTGACAATTATAAAAATTAACCCTACATTATTATCAATGATTATTGGTAGTATTGGGAATTTTGGATAATGTGTTTACTCTTTATATAATTTTTATGTGTATATATGCGTTACGTATTTTTTAAATGACATTGTTTATGAACAACATCTAGAGGGTGCTTTTATTTTCAAATTGAAAACTAATTGGCGAACAAAACATATTATCGGGTACATCTTATCAACATTGTATAAAAAATTAAATTTCAATTTATCGTTTGCTCTTTAATTTCAAATCTGCGTAATACCATTTTTAGTGGGTATGCCTTTAGTAGTTGGAATGTTATAATATTATTATATTTAAAAACAAATTTGACAAAATAGTTATAGAGAAGTAAACAATCTTATCCTAGTAAAACTATTGAACTTTTTTTTTTCAATTCTTAATAAGAAATCACTACCACATAGTATAATTTGTCCTATATTTCCAATGGAACTAAGTACCCGATAACTTAGTTGTTGTAATATATAAAACCAACCTCTGAAAAACCGTGCAGTTGCACATGTGTTCAACTAGTTAGCTAATAATAAATACCCCCAATATTGTGAAAAATGAGCGGGAAAACTTTTTGGCGACTTATTCTTTTAGTTATAGGATGATTGATAATTCTTTTTTATTTATTTATTATTTATTTTTTTCATTTTCTTTATAGATATGTAAATATTTTCCAATAAAAAAAAGGTTATAAGAACAGTTATAATCTAGAGAAGATCGAACCCATATTCATAACTTATCAACTTGACTAGCTTAACAAAGATGATTTAGAATTATCAATTTTTTTCAAGATTCAACCCAAATTACATAATAACACATAAGTCACATTATTTTTGATTTTTCGCAAGGTACAAAAAACAGCATTAGTTATGCACAGTTACACACTCTTCTCATCTTAAATTCTCCTATCTCCACTCCTCCGTCATTTGTTTTTGAGTCGATTAACAATTACTCCCTTATATATATCACTTTTCTAAAATTACTCCCTTTTATAATTTTTTTTAAAACATTACTCTCATATCTTTTACTAAGTTAAAAATTGCACCCAAATTTATTTTCCGGTGAAAACTTGTTTGATTTGAAGAAATTGCCTCTAATCCATTGTTTAGACAATCCCTTAGTTTTACGCCTAACTTACCCACTTCATCATTTTACCCCAAGTTTTCCCTAAATTTAATGTAACACCCGCAAATGTACCCTATTTTTATATTAAAAATATTATACGGATACTTTTCAGCGTAATTTTTAGATTTAGTCTAGAATTTAATTTCTTGTGTCTAATTTAACAATTCTGAGTTCGTATTCGGACTTTACTCGAAATTCCGAGTGAGTTACGCCTTAAGGCGCTTTTGGACTTTTCCATGTTTTTCCACTTACTCACCTTATATCTCCCTTAAACCCTAACTCCCTCATTCTTTTCGACTTACTCCTTCCTCAACAAGTAACCAAAACCTAAACCCCATTTTTGATCAAGCTCAAGATCATTACTACTCCTTCATTTATTGCTCAAATCCGCTAATTTTCGTCATAAACTTCCCCTCTTATCGTCCTCTATCTTAATTGGTAATAAAATTACCGTCTTTCTCATCTTTCAATTTATCCGTCGTTCTCAAAGGTGAATTATATTCATCTTTTGTTGTCTAATTGTAGGTGGAGATCTTCAAGACCTCGACAAAGATTACTACTTAGTAGAGGAGGACCTAGACGAGGATTGAAGACGCGAAAAGGTAACGGTGAAGGGTTACTCGATATCATTACGTGTTTTAATGTGTTTTTGATGTTAGTAAACGTATTTAGGATAGGATTAGTATTCATAGAATTTGTGTTGTTGATGATGGTTGTAGTTAGTTGATAATTGTTAATGAGTATTGGTGATTGATGATGATACTTGATGTTTGTTGATGTTCATGGGTGTTAAGTGATAATTTCGTGCATATGTCGTCCCAGCCGGCCGACCGGCGCCGGTCAGCTTACCGGCTGGGAGTTGGCTGATGTTTTATTGGTATTACATGATAATTTTGGTATGAAGTAAGTCTCAGCCGGCCGACCGGCTGACACACATCTCATTTCCTTCTTCTTTTCTCAAGTGACATATGATCCAGCCGGGTAGCCGGCAGCCGGTCCACTTGACTGGCTGGATCATGCTGTATTTTCGATGATTTTCAAATGTTACTGTGGTGCTAGCCGGGTAGCCGGCAGCCGGTCCACTTGACCGATGGCACACACTGTCATTCCTCTTTGCTATTCTTTCTTATACTTTCATTTATAATAGTTCGCATGGTTCGTTTATCGTATAAATTTAAGTAATGACTTTAAATATTCATGTTTAGAATATATGATATTCCATTCGCTTGTATTGCATGTTTTGTGACGGTTTTTGATATATCCCACTTTGAGTCGGTTTTACATATGTTATGATTTGAGCACTAATTGTTAAGTGTTATGAACTCTCATTCCCCGGCTACCTCCTCGCTCGTTAGACTGGGATGTCTGTGACAACCCTCGCGAATGCGGAAATATAAAACATACAAGCATGTGAATTATATAGCGGAAATATGAAGTTTTTAAAACTTTTATACATGCGAGAAGAAGTATACAAGGAGTGTCAAATATTATAAACCAAAGTACGAAATAAACTACAACAAGAGACGAAGTCTCTCCAAATGTTAACAAAGTAAAAGTGTTTAGCAAACAAGCTAAAATCGTCTAGAGGTGTTTCATCCAGGGACAACGCCCGCTAGCTCACACCCGAACCCAAAATATCAAGCAAAAAGCCATCCATGCAAGCAACCTGTTCATCCATGAAAAACATGAACGCCACAATCAGTGGGGAGTAACTCCGGTTTCTCCCAGCCATATCACATTAAACGTACATAAAAGGAAATACAAAAGTAGAAGCATGCATATATAGATATACATGTGAAATACGATAAGGATAGATAGGCAATTCAATATATAATGATAAGAGCATATAGAATACAAATCCGAATCCATCATGTTATACAAAGACTCGGGGAAGACACTCTTAGGCAACCGAATACGCTCACTAGGGCTTACCATCTCACCGTTAGCGGTATAAGTTTGATAAGATTGAGACTCGACAAACAAACCATGCCAAGTCATGGTATGATCATGAATAATCAATCATGTAATCATCCATCCACACATAACAATACAATGAGGACCTCTCTCACGGTAAATGAAACGCACTAGCACCGTGTACATGCCAAGTATGATTAAAAGGCATCCACGGGATAAAGTATTCCCTGAACGCATACACGATTCAATTCATTTCGTATATGTAGACTAATTTCCTCCTGTTAGGACGACGATAATAATACGGTTCCTAGTCTAAACCTGGCCGGACTCTCGGAATAACCATTTTCCGATTCGACAAGCGATAACATTTCGCATCCAAGACTCGGTCAATCAAAGACGCCGAGTACCCCAAATTCGGTCGATATAATTCACGAAAGAGGCAGAAAAGAGCTCGAGCCACATAACAAGCGGTACGCTACATGCAAATAACACCACCTCGCAAGTACACAACATTTGACGGACGGGTCGATCAACGCAAAGCGTTCGCCTCCCAACAACGTCGTCGTATGCCCACTAACACATGCAATTAAGCAGTAGGATACATCCCCGTTCCGACATTCAAGCCTTATGAACGTGGAGGTAGCCAAGGGAATGAGAGTACAAAGCACATAACAAAATAGTGCTCAAACCGTAACCTTTGTAAAAACCGACTCAAAGTGGGACATAGCAAAAACCGTCACAAAACATGCGATACAAGCGAATGGAATATCATATGTTCGAAACATTAATATTATAAGTCATTACGTAAATTTATACGATAAACGAACCATGCGAACTATTATAAATTACGAATTTAGAAAATTATAAGAAACAAGTCCAGCGTATTGCCGGCCGGTCAGTGGACCGGCGGCCGGTACCCCGGCAGGCACATCATACTACATCCAAAAATCACAAAGAAAAGGCAGCGTGTTCCCAGCCGGTCAGGGGGCCGGCGGCCGGGCACCCGGCCGGGAGCACCTCTACATACAAAAACCAACTTTCACTACTGATGTGTTCCCAGCCGGTGGGCAGACCAGCGGCCGGTCACCCGGCTGGGAACCCCAGTTCACCCGAGAGCCTTCCACATACATTCAATCATTTTCAATTTTCATAATTCACTTCTACCAACTATCAACAATCAATAATCATCATCAAAAATCATCAACTAACAACGATCATTATCAATAATACAATTCCTAAGCTTACTAATCGTATTCTAAATACGAATTCTAACATAGAAAGCATGTAAAACACGTAAATGATATCGAGTAACCCTTCACCGTTACCTTTATGCGTCTTTACTCCGCGTCAATATCCTCTTCGATCAAAAAGTAGTCTTTGTCGGGATCTTGAAGGTCACCACCTACAAATAGTTAATAAAAGATGAATATACTTCACCTTGAGAAAGACGGAAAGTTTGAAAAAAGAGAAATACGGTAATTTTATTACCAGTACGGATAGAGGAAGCTAAGAGGGGAAGAATAAGACGAACTTACGTGAATTTGAGCGAGAAACGAAAGAGTTATGATGATTATAAGACGGATCAAAAATGGAGGCAAGGTTTTGGTTGATTTCTTAGTGAGGAAGAAAGTGTTTGAGTTGTGAGGAATGAATTAGGTTATGAGGGAGTATGAGGAGAGTTAGCGGAAAAAGTCAAGAAAAGTCAAAGACGGCTTAAGACGGGATTCACTTGAAACCTCGTGAAAAATCCAAATACGAACTCGGAAATTCTAAATTCGACTCGGGAAATTTAATTCTAAACTAAAACTAAAATTCGCTGAAAAGTATCCGTATAATATTTTTACTATAAAAATAGGGTACATTTGCGGGTGTTACAATCACCCCACCTTTTAAAAAGTTTCGTCCTCGAAACTTGAGAGTAGAAAACAAAAGTATCAAAGACAAGAATCGGTTTTAAAAATTAACAAGAAAGCTTTTACAAAGGAAACATTTATGAAACGAGGTTCTTCTCGAAAACGGTTTAAGGAGAATTTTCATAAGTGTGAAACTTTACTTACGGATCTCAAGAGTGCCCGTCGCGAACGAGAACTCTAATTATCCAGATCAAATCGATGTCGAAATAGTGAAATCGAAAATCAAACAAGCGTTAGTAAGTGAAGGACTAGTTATCAGACGTCTCCAATAACAAGTGCAAACATCCAACCAAACGCAAAAATCCAAATATAAAAGCGAAAGAAATCTATTTTCTCCAAAAAGGAGGTACAAAAACCATCTTTAGACTTCTTTGAAACGTTAAATTAGAAATATAATATGGAAATTTGAAGGTTTTATCAAAGATAAAATCAAATAACAGGACATTACACGTACATAAAGCGACTCGTACATCTCACACACAATTCAGGGTAACAAAATATATACAAAACACGCAAAAAACGAAACAAATCGAACTCTTAGGGATAGGAAGAATCACGATGAAGTCGGCAGGAAGATCTATAAGGGTTCGACATCACTAACTCTATTAAATAAACTAGTCCTCAAGAGAATGTAATTTACCTCAATTACACTTTAACCATCCTAAATCGCCAAACTTCATAAACATTATTTACAACAATCACAATCAAAGCAACAAACATAATTATCTAAGATCCAACTAGCCTCATCCCAGATCTCACGGCAAGGAAAAATCCGCAATTCATTATCGATTAATAATAATTCTTTAATACGCCATAACATCCTTAATTTGATCATTACTACGCTCGAAGCCTCAATTATAAATAGTCACATTAGCAAACTATGGTGATTAAAATCCTCAAGATAAATGAGTTCACCATTCTAACTCTATATTCCATAACAACCGAGCACTCACTATCCAAAGCTTGCAACGAACATTTCTCAATCTCAAACTATGATTCCTTACGAATAAAAGAAAGTTACTACTTCCAAACCACAAATGGCCAATTACTTGGCAATCAGACAACCATTCAAATCATCTAGTTAATCTAAAACTCCAAATGAATCAATTTTCATTTATGACAAAACTCCTCAAACTTTGGTTACCGGCTTAATTACGCTAAAGCAAAGTCTCTTTTAGAATCCACCAATTAGAGACATCTAATTCCCAAATGACATACCAAGGCAAACGTTATAATACCCAACAACAACGAACTATTATCACGCTCAATTCGAATCCCAAAATAGCACTACAATAGCAAGCTCAATAAATGAAGCCACCAAGAGAGGATACATCATCACTATTAGGATTCATCCTAGAGCTCAAGTCCTATTTCCCATGATCAAATACAACATGAAATTTGTTCAATTCAAGGACACATATTCTAACCTAAGAATTCCAAAATACATTACACTTATTCTTTGAGCTTTACAAATGGAATACCCAATCCACTAGAGAAAAGATGAAGGAGCAACGAGATAGAAAACGATACGGAAACTCAAGGAGAACACGAGAATAAATCAGGCATGAGATTACAAGAGAGGAGCGCTGAAAAATAACGAGGTCAAGAAAGAGACAAAGCAGATAGTAGAGGTATGAATATATCTGAGTAAGAAAGAAGATACGAGCATGCGATTTCTTAAAGATCAATCTTGGCAAAAACATTCAAGAATGGAAATGAAAAGGCACAAAGGCACGAGTAAAGGTTTAAGGTTTAATCCACAAAATTTCTCCTTTCAGACTTAGGGTGATAGCAAAGCAAATCATCCCAATAACAAAGGTCAAACAAGGGACCATCGTACCACAAATCATCAAGGTAAGGTATGCCTAAATTCGACAAATCGACTACAATCCAATTCATCCAGCCTTTCATATCAGACGGATTCTCAAATACGGAATTGCAACTCAAGCATAGTAACATTCCTTTAGCTCAAAAATTCAACACAACCTCAAAGGTTTCTTTAACTGAAGGGCTAACAATTACTCCCTTATACTCGATCATTTTCAACTCATATAGCCCACGAGTTCATTATTATCAAAGTACAACACCAAGTTAAACATAATCATTAACGTCCCAAGGTATTTCCATCATAGCTCATATCTATAATCCTCAAGTAATATGGTTCAACTTACAACGAAACCTTACTACTTCAAACGAGTCTCTGATACCATAAGATAAGATCATATCTTTAAATCCAAGAACTATAGCCAAATGCTTTTCCACCAAGCCTATACTCACAAACACACAATAGGAAACCACAAGACGTCCCCTTAACCTCAAAAGTATTTCGCACCTCAAGACATCATTCAAAGCTTCTTATTTACACCAATTAGACCTCTCATAAGCATGGTCTTCAAAACAATAATAAACTTCTAAGTCCAAAAGACTAAATTACCAATGAGTTAAGAAGTCATGGCCAACTCATTCAACCTTACACCGTCGAATATCATGAACTATTTACACACAAGTCATGGCAAGCATTTATACATAAAAATCATTAAACATACCTTGCCACACTTTCCTC
>JAIUZE010022177.1:0-23702 GCA_022085475.1 Heliosperma pusillum | reverse complement strand
ATGTTAAAGTCATATTTTTACCATTATATCAATATATAGGGTCCCACAAATGCTAGTTAATTTATTTTACAACTCCTTGTAAATATAATGAACAATTACCTCTATCTCAAAACCTCAACTAATTTAGATTTAACGATTAATTTACAAAGTTAAATCTTATTAATCGTATTAAAATAAGAATAACATTTATTGTCCGTTATCGCCATAATTGAAAAATAAGACTTAACAAATTTGAGTTCTTAACTCAAGTTTAACAATTTAACTCTCATACAATCGAATATAGTAATGTTACTAATTAACTGTATCGTATACAAATAATTAGTTACTATTTGGATTTCATCCTTTAGGTGTGATCGAAAGGGATCAGTTGAGCACCGCCGTCAAACGACAATAACGTCAAACTCTAGTTAGCCAACCGTTATTGATTTACGTTAATCAACTGACTAATCATATATATAGTCAATAAATATCCCAATTATATTCCATAATAAGATTTATTATGTGGCGCACTATGGTGGAGGACACCTACTCCAACAATCTCCCACTTGTCTGACACAAGTGTGCGTCACCGATTCTCTTGTCTCTTTATCACATCTCCCACGCAACGCAAGGTGTCTTTCAGGTCGCACTTGCGATTGACAATATCTAGAGTGGTTTTCTCGATAGGGAGAGTAACTGTCTGACCGGAAAATCTACCATAGATCTCTTTCCGAGCGTGGCCACGCATTTACCGTAACTTCTTCTCGAGTGGCCTAAAGATGTTTTACCCAACGTGGGTGGACAATTCTTGTTGATCCATCTACTCTGTATGATGCAGATCACCATGATCCAGAAGAAGTCCATCGGCCTCCTTTTACGGCACGACCTAGTACATCAACCAAAACCAATCGGAAACTGCACCGACTCAGATAGACGGTCGCCAGTCAAATAATCGACTTTATAGAATAAGAGAGAAGACCCGCCACGACCAGGCTTCAACAATTTTGATAAGGGACTCTATTATGGTCACTGCCCGACAGAGTGTCTCCACAGTCTGCCTATGTAAACGACCAGTCATCTCTATGACCCCATGGTGCTGAACCAACCATCGATCGACTTACAATCTCGTCACTTCGAGACGTCACCTCAAATGAGTGACTAGGGACAAAACACTAAGTTCATCCTGTTCACTTGAATTGGGTTCAACTTTTCTTTCAACCAATTCGGATATACAAAGTATTAAAATTTAGTCAAACTAAATAAAGGAGTTTTTAAAATGAAATCAACAATGAATGAGATTATCAAAGATTTGGGAAAAAATTGATACGGATATCAATAATTTCATATCTTATAATCTTTAGCAATTCAGGTAACATATTTCATCCCATTGAAATGACGGACTATCATGTTCAGCCTGCAAAAAAGCATGGCTAATGGATTTAGCCAATAACTTGCATCTTTCCCATCGTTAGATTGCTATTTCTCGTTGTATACGTAACTCTTATACATATAAAATTTCTGAGGAGTGTCTAGGTTTGAATCTAGACTTAGGACTCTTGGCCTAAAGGTAGCTCCCCACTGTTTTACCAGTATAATGGGATAGGATATACAGCTATATGAACTATTTCTAGTCCCTCCAATACTGTCAAATCCAAGCTACTTTCATATGCATCATCATATGACGCAATGTACTCCATTTCCGTTGTTAAATCCGCAATAATAAACTGCCTGGAACACTTCCAGCGGATACATGACATTTATATCTGAAAATGTCACTCCTACTTGGAACCTTTCCAATAGTATTTTCTGTTTGGAACTCTTCCAACAGATAAATCTTCTATAAAACACAGCCAGTTCGTGATTTCAAATCACTTAGATCAGTTTGGAAATTGAAGTCTGTGTAAACTCTTATACACAACTCACTATAAACCCCAAACATATGGAACATATCTTTTAGTCCTTTGCAAGTACTGAGGATGTTCATTATGGCTATCAAGTGACTTTCACTTGGATTTGATTGCAAATGATTCGTCATACTCAAAGCATGCGAAATGTCGGATTGAGTATACATCATAGCGTATATAATTGATCCCGCAGCAGAAGCAAAAGGAATCAATTATGATGTGTTCAACTTCCTTGAACTAGTCAAATATCTTATCAATATAAGAATTTTGATTCATTGCTAATATCCTTTTAGATTTATCTCCATAAATCCAGATATCTAAAAGATGTATTCTACTTTTCCAAAATCTTCCATCATCTAAAATGATCAATATGTCTCCACATATAAGACTGATGAAAACCATATTACTCCCACTAAACTTCATGTATAAACATAATTCCTCGAGATATCGAGAAATATTTTATGACATGATTGACACACTCATTATAACTCTTTAGTGCTTGCTTAAGACATCCTCTTAAGCTTGCAAATTAACTTAGGATAGTTAGGATCTACGAACCCACAGGTGAATATAAAATATACTACCTCTTCTAGAATCGTATTCGAGAAGGTGGTTCTTGAGGTCCAATTGACATCATACTATTATGATATGCTGTAATCGCTAAGTATATTCGAATGGATCAAAGAATTAAGGGTGGTGCAAAACTCTTTGCCTACCAAGTTATCTTTGAAAACATTTTAATGTTCATCCATGCAAATTTCGATCTTAAAAATCAATTTACATTGAAGAGGTCGTACTTCTTCAAGTAAAATTACCAGGTCACATACCTGACCATCATGCATGGAGTCCATTACGAATCGTATGACTCTAAGCCATATCAAGAAGTTGGGACTAAAAACAGTCTTTTATAAGTCGCATATTAGAATGCATATTAGAATTCATCACTATAAAGGAGCGATAAAATTCCACCTAACCTCCTAGGTTCCGAAGAAATAACTACTGAACAAGCAATGAGGAAAACTTTTTTCGGACCATATGCTCAGTTTGTGGCTCTTGAAACATTTTCTCCCACTCTGTCTTATCAAGAAATAATCGTATTTTTTATTGAAAGACAGCATCACGAGTCACAAACGCTTTGTTCTCGTGGTCAATGTGGGATTATTGAGCACTTGTTTCATTCAAAAAACTTATAAATTAGGTACGCTACCTACCCATATCGTATATGGAATGAAATCAGACTGTTTTAAATGTGTTTTAATATGGTGGGAAAAGAAATAGCAGACAAAAATATTAAGATCCCAAGGTTAGTCAAATGGCTCATTTTGACTTGATAAAGACAAAACCATATCGTATAAGGTTCTGTTTCTCTATTTAACAACACCTTATCTAATAATGTGTGTTAGAGAAGTTTAACTTGTGAAACCATTTCACAATACTTTTGGTGAAAATAAAAGTCAATACTTAGATATTAATAGTTACGATTTAGTCGTAAGTCCTTGATCTAATGTTCTAGTGGTTAACTACTTCTCATTGAAGCTCTTTGAACTTTTCAAAGATTCTTCTTAGCACCTCATTAAGTAGAATCAAACATAATATCTACTTAAATCGTCGGTAAATCAAGTGAAGTAATCATTACCATCTCTGGTTGTGTTTGTTATTGGACCACACGTATTCTTATGTAATGGGGCCAATAATTTACTAGTTCGATTTCCTTTTCAACAAAAGGGCACGAGTCATCTTGCCTTGAATACAAGATTCGTACGAACCATAAGATTCAAAATCAGATGGTTTTGGGATAGTTGTCAATACTAGCCACTTAATGTGCTACTACACAATCCAGAATTAAGATTAGATAAGGGTCACCAATTTTGAGCCTTTACAATCTATATGACAAGTAATTACTAGTTTAGGTCAAGAATATAATTACCTTTGATTGGTATGGAATAACCATTGACCAAGTGTAGGCATAAAAAGATACAACGTTTGTTCTATTCACAAAAAGTGAAACACTTGTGTGGTACACAAAAGTGGATACTATATTCTTTATTTAGAGGTTATGTACACAATAACGTTTATTAAGGTATACCTCTAAATCCAAAACTAGATTACATGATAACTTTTATATGTCTCTATAGAAATAAAACTACAATAGTTATATTTCCCTTGTAGGTCGACATTTAATCATGGTTAGTCGTCGCACGAATCATTATTATATGTATTGAATACATTGATGAAAACCATAATGGATATCTAATACCCAAAAATATTTGCATTTAGCAAAATAAATGTCGATCATATAGATATTATGGGTGAAAAAATTACACCCAATTTCTAACTCTTTAGAAAACTTTGGGAAGATTCTTTTCTTGTGTCCTACACTGTAAAATAGAATCGTCAAAAGTTGGGTTCGACACCTTGCTTGGGTTTTGACTTTACTATTCAAAATAGTCTTGCCTTTATCCCTTGCCTTGTGTCAAAGTCGAGCCAACCTACTCTTGAACCTCGTCTTAACAATTAAGAATATAAACATCATTCTTAGTGCTCCCACTCACTTTCATGAATCTCTACTTAGACAAGTATATTAGAATTATTGTGAAGACTATTCTTCATTTCATTCATGGTTTTACCTTCAAAAGGATAAACTTTTCATGAAGTGATTACGGTATTTGGTTTGTTCACGATTTCAAATAAATCGATTAACCTAGTCATCCCAACTGATTTGGCCTCTTTTGAGGTAAGCCTCGATAAGGAGCATTATGACGACATACCAAAAAATTAGAATATTTTCGTTGGAGCGGAAAAATTGATGTACCATTGTTATAAGAAGGCGTCACAAAATATTCAAAAACGCTTTTGACTAAGTGTGACTTATTCATTTATTCTTCATAAGAGACTTTTGCAATGGTGAATATGAGGATCAAAAGATAAAATTCATTTTGTCTTTAGCTACGGTGGTATAAACGGAGATTGCAATCAAAATGCTACCGTATAAAATAATGAAACCTTTTCCACGATTGAACGGATTTATAAGTTCATAGAAGAAAAATAATTGTCATTGCGCGAATAAAAATAAATATCAACGAAAATAAACATTCATTGCTTATATATAATTTACTTGTAAAAACAATTTTAAACAAGTCACTCATATAATGACCCCTCACGAAATTATATAAGTGATTCCAAGACCCATCTTTAGACAAAAATAGTCATCGCATGCTACCTTTATCTAAAAATGGTAAGTCAATACTTGACTAATTCTACACTTAGAACTCTTGGTTGACGGATTTTAACTAAATCCATCTCCTAGTCCCAAGATAACGCTTATCTCGTTGAGTCCAATCCAATTTTGGCTTGTGATCGCATCACCCTACTTACCCGAGGTAAAAAGGGACCCACGAGCGTGGGAGCCCTAATGAACACGGGGTTCATAGGTGTTACTAATTGGTAAGGCTAAATCTCAATTTTTAAGTTATGTGAGAGGTCTTGTCAATTTTGTTATTAATTCCCTATAAGCGAACTAAGTCGGTGAATTGTGAATAACGTTGAATTGACAATCGAGAAATAAAATTGCATGTGTGACGATTTTGGCATGAGCGAAAAATAAAGCAACCAACCAAGCAACAATAAAATCCTAGTATGGCCACCTAGCTAATCAAAATTAACTAGATAGTTACAAATTCGGAAACCAAATCCTTGGTCCCTTGCCTCTTCACTTGGAACACCTTCCAAAATGGCACCGTCTTAAGGGAGCCACCGGTCTTCATAAAAATAATTACAAATGTACAAATATACAAATTCCTATTATACATTTATACTATAAAATAAAATAATTAAATTATACAAACCGGCGATACAAACCGGCGATACGAGATCGCAATAAAATTACAACCAAACCGTTATTCCCTTACATTACGGGTAATAACGATTTAAAAATAACTAGGCCATACTAGGTACAAACTTTGCATAAATTATTAAATAAATGACATTCATTCATTCAAACATAAATAAAATAAATTGCTGCAAAAATCATGCCAAAATCGTCCTAAGTTCAATTCATGCTCATTGTAGCTCGATTTCTTCCGGGATTCATTGATTTTTAACCATTAAAAATCAATATCAACATTTAAATCGCATTTAAATTCAAACTAATTAACTAACCTGTTTTAGAACTCCAAATTAGTCACTACTAATTTTGTTGGTCATTAATTAAATCGATTTGATTTCATTTGCTAAATATTATGGTTTAATCATAACGGTTATGAAATAAAACCAAAATAAAATATAAACATCATAAAATTTGAAACCAAACATTTTGTACATTCTGGAACAATTCCAGGAACTATAAAAATAAAAAATATTTGCTCAAAAAATTTAAATTAATTTTATGAACAAATAGCTTTGTATTTAATGGTTTTATCAAATAAAAACATTAGATATAGTAAAACAGTGAAACAAATTATGAAATTTCACCATGAGTATCAAAATCAGAATTTTAAATGTAAAAAAAATTTTCAAGACCATAAATGGACGTTTCAATTTTACGAACATTATAATCTCATATTATCGACTTTTATCGCATAAAAATCAATAAACATGCAATACATAAGTAAAAGTCACTAAATTTTACATACAATATGTAAGACATGCATGTGAGATCATATTAAAATTTCATGGCCATAATCAACATGCAACTATTTTTAGTTAACTTTTAACTCATAAAATGCATGTTAACTCGGTTTGAACGCCAAAAATCAAAATAAATAGCAAATTAATCCGTAAAATCACGAAATTTGACCACAAACATTTTGAGGTCAGTAGGTATACATGCACCAAAAAAATTCGTCAGAATGGTATTTTAACTCAAAATCGTTGATTTATTAGTTATCTTATAACTTTAACAAAAATGTCCAAAATGAACATGCATGCTAAAAGCTAGCTCTGATACCAATTGAAAGTCCATAGACCTTAATTAGACTCCTCTAATTAATTACCAAATTACATTTTAATTTACTTTATAATGATCTATGTAACATGCATGCAAATATAAAGACATTTATATAAAAGAAGAAATTTCCTCACATTGATATGGAAATTATATAGGCACAACAAGAACTCCTTCTTGTTGTTCTTGAGCTATGAATATGGATGAACACAAACTATCTCCAAAGTAGAAGATCTCCTCTAAGTTGCACCAAGATTAACCCAAATAATCTACCCTTATTATTAACTAGATAATAAGATAGATATTATTCTACTAATCTTATGACTATATTACTACACTAGTAATACTTAGTAAATATTAGTATTTGAGAGTTTATAGTGAGAAGAAGAGTTTTAGAGAGAAGTATGACAATTGAACAAAATCAAGTCATGAAAAATGAACAACAAAAATTGCTCATTATATGGCCAATAGGCCGGATCATGTAGTCCCATAAAGGACTATTATTTTGCTTAATTTTATCACATGCATTAGAGTGGAGTGTTGTAGAACAAGTGATGATTGTTTACTACTTGTTATGTCACTTTCAAAAGGTAACTAAGGAGTAAAAATAAGAACAAAATCATCACCATGTAACTACTACCAAAACCGGTTCATTATGGCCTAGTTTGGTCCATTTTGATTTTTGATATTTGTCTCACAAATACTTATTGATCATATGGTTAATTATCTTGTATAATTAAGTGTTAATTTGATCAGATAACAATTATATGACTCAATTAAATAAATAATATGTACTTAACATTTTAAGTAATATTTTACCATTATATCAATATATAATGGGTCCCACAATGCTTAGTTAATTTATTTTACAACTCCTTGTAAATATAATTAACTAATTACCTCTATCTCAAAACCTCAACTAATTTAGTAATTTAACGATTAATTACAAAGTTAAATCTTATTTAATCGTATTAAAATAAGATATAAATTTATTAGTCAATTATCGCATAATTGAAAAATAAGTTTAATCGAATTTGAGTTCTTAACTCAATTTCTAACAATTAACTCTCGTACATATCGAATATATGTAATGTACTAATTAACTGTATCGTATACAAATACTTAGTTACTATTTGGATTTCATCCTTTAGGTGTGACCGAAAGGGATCAGTTGATCACCGCCGTCAAACGACAATAACGTCAAACTCTAGTTAGCCAACCGTTATTGATTTACGTTAATCAACTGACTAATAATATATATAGTCAATAATTATCCCAATTATATTCCATAATAAGATTTATTATGTGGCGCACTATTGTGGAGGACACCTACTCCAACAATTCCGAGAGTCTGGCCAGGTTTAGATTAGGATCGGATATTTATATCGTCGTCCTACCGGAGGAAATTTGTCTACATATACGAAATGAATTGAATCGTGTATGCGTTCAGGGAAATGTCTTATCCCGTGGATGCCTTTTAATCATGCTTGCATGTACACGGTGCTAGTGCGTTTCATTTACCGTGAGAGATGTCGTCAACGTATTGTACGTTTGAATGGATGATTATATGATTGATTACTTGTAATCGTTGGATGACTTGGCATGGTTTGTTTGTCGAGTCTCAATCTTATCAAACTTATGACGCTAACGGTGGGATGCAAGCCCTAGTGAGAGTGTATGGTTGCCTAAGAGTGTCATTCCTCGAGTCTTCCTATAATATGATGGTTAAGACCTTGTACTTCATGTATCGATATTCTTATATATTGAATTGCCTATTTATCCTTCTCGTGTATCATATGTATATCTATATATGCATATTTCTACTTTTGTATTTCCATGTATGTACGTTTATTGTGATATGGCTGGGAGAACCCGGAGTTACTCCCCACTGATTGTGGCGTTCATTTTTTTCATGGATGAACAGGTTGCTTGCTTGGATGGCTTTTTGCTTGTGGTATTTTGGGTTCGGGTGTGAGCTAGTGGGCGTTGGCCTGGATGAGTCACCTCTAGACGTTGTTTAGATAGTTGCTAATAACTTTGATGTTGGATAACATTTTGAGAGACTACGTCTCTTGTAGTATTTTATATTTTGGTTTGTAATTATTGACATTCCTCGTACCTTTCCTTTAGCATGTAAAAAGTTTTAAAAACATCGTATTTTCCGTTAATTAAATCACCTGCTTGTATGTTTTATTTCCGCATTCGCGAGGGTTGTCACAGTTGGTATCAGAGCTTTAAACGCTCTCGGCGCACACACGTGAACCCTAAACTTAAACTACTTGACCTTGAAATAATAAATGAGAGATGGGTAGAAGTTAAGGATTTTACTTGGTAGTCTATTTGTTTATGCTAAGTGTTAGGATTAACTTGTTTTGTTTTTGTTTCTTCTGAAGATGGTTAGACCTCGAGTAGTAGAGAATGTTATGCTAGAAGCTCTTACGCTAGTGTTGAAGAATCAACAAGATGCGGCTATTGCTCTAGCCAACCAAGTTCCCCCTCGTAGAGAAGATAACCACCAAGGAGGCTACGCTTGGGTGGCAAGCCAAATAGCCAGAAGTAAGATTGTACCTTATGGTGGAGAGCCGGACCCTACCGAGCTATCAGAATGGTTCTGATTAATGGAGAAGCAATTTGATCTATACCAAGTCCGTGAAGAGGACAAGGTAAGGATTGGAAAGAACTTCCTTGTAAGGGAAGCAGATAATTGGTGGGCGATTACTAGTGCCACCGCTACACTTGAAGACGATTTCAATTGGGCTTGTTTCAAAGCTCTAGTCGAAGGTCGATTTTATCCCAAGGAGCTAAAGCAACAAAGGCTCAAGGAATTTATTGACTTCAATCAAGGTAACTTCTCGGCACAAGACTTCACCACGGAGTTCAACAAGCTTGCTCATTTTGCTCCGAGGCTTATCAAAGATGACGAGGATCGAGCTTTCTACTACCGCAACAAGCTTAGTGCTTTACTTCAAAGTAAAGTGAGGAGGAATACTACTTCCTTTGGGGATTTATATGATGATGCTTTATGGGCCGAGAACTCCATGAAGGCCATTAGGTATGAAGCTATGATGAAGAATCCCTCACCTTCTTTCACTCCTAAGCCAAATGTCTATGGGAATAGACCGTTTACTCCTTCGTCCTCCAACTCTTATGCCAACAAGAGGAGATTCAATCCTCCTCCAAATGCAAGTGCAAGAGCTCCCTCTACTTTCATTCCCCGAGTTACTTCTAATGTGGCTCATAGGCCATATGCTCCTCCTCAAGCTCAAGGTCGCTTTTGCAACCGATGTAGACAACCACACCACCCCGGTGTAGCTTGTTACAACCGACCTTATATTTGCTTCTTTTGCCAAAATAGTGGTCACCGTTATGATGATTGTCCCGATCGTAAGTTGCCCCCTCCAATTGCCAAACCTAAGGGTTCTATCTTCGTTCTGAGCCGAGCCGAAGCCGATGCTCATCCGGAGATAATTACGGGTATGTTCTCAATCTTAGAGCAACCGTGTCTTATTCTTTTTGATACCGGTGCTTCTATGTCCTTTGTGTCTTCGACTTATGCTAATAAATTAACAATCGAGCCTACTTCTAGTGAGGATACTCCCATATCCTTACCATCTGGAGAAATTATCTCTTGTTCTACTCTTTATACAAATGTCTCAATCTCTATTTCGGGTACTATATTTCCCGCAAATCTCCTTAAGTTTCCTCTAGGAGAGTTCGATGTGATTCTAGGTATTGATTGGTTAGCGTTATACCACGCTAGGTTCGAGTGTCGAGATCAAAAGATCTATTTAAAGAGTCCTTTAGGAGTTAGAATAACCTATAAGGGATCTCATCCCCGAAAGGGTGTGTCTTTGATTTCCGCAATGAAATTGGTGAGTATGGTAAGAAAGGGTTACCAAGCATACTTGTGTTTTGTGACTTCTACAACTACCTCCTTACCGAATATTGAAGATGTGCCTATAGTTCGTGAATTCGTTGATGTATTCCCTGAAGACTTGCCCGGGATTCCTCCCGAGCGTGATGTTGAGTTTTCTATTGATCTTGTACCTGGTTCCGGACCCATAGCCAAAGCTCCTTACCGTATGGCTCCAACCGAATTGAAAGAGTTAAGGAAGCAACTTGATGATATGATTGAGAAGGGTTTCATTCGACCAAGTGCCTCTCCTTGGGGTTCTCCCGTTCTTTTTGTGAAGAAGAAAGATGGTTCTATGAGACTTTGTATTGATTACCGTGAGCTGAACCGGATTACAATCAAGAATAAGTATCCTTTGCCGAGGATTGAAGATTGGTTTGATCAACTAAAGGGTGCTTTTACTTTTTTCCAAGATTGATTTGAGATCCGGTTATCACCAAATTCCCGTTCGTGATGTTGATATTCCGAAGACCGCTTTTAGTACAAGGTATGATCACTTTGAGTTCAAGGTGATGCCATTTGGATTGACAAATGCTCCCGCTATTTTCATGGACCAAATGAACCGCACTTTTAGTGACTACCTTGATAAGTGTGTTGTGGTGTTCATTGACGACATCCTTATATTCTCCAAGATCGAAGAAGAGCATGCTATTCATCTAAGGAGTATTTTGGGTGTTCTTCGTCGTCAGAAGTGGTTTGCCAAATTCTCCAAGTGTGAATTTTGGTTACCTAAGGTGTCCTTTCTTGGGCATGTAATTTCTAAAGAAGGTGTAATGGTGGATCCTTCTAAAATAGAAGCCATTGTTGATTGGAAGAGTCCGACCGATGTAAGAGAAGTCCGAAGTTTTCTTGGTTTAGCTGGTTATTACCGTAGATTTTTCAAGCATTTCTCCAAGCTTGCTAGACCAATGACCCAATTATTGAAGAAGGAAACCAAGTTCCTATGGAATGAAGCTTGTGAAGCCGCTTTTCAAGAGTTAAAGAAAAGGTTGACTACCGCTCCGGTGTTGACTTTACCTGAAGATGGAGTAGACTTTGATGTCTATTGTGATGTTTCCAAGATGGGTTTGGGTTGTGTACTTATGCAAAGTAGGAAAGTGGTGGCTTATGCTTCAAGACAGTTGAGAGTTCATGAAGTGAACTATCCTACTCATGATTTGGAATTGGCCGCCATTGTTCATGCTTTGAAAGTGTGGAGACACTACCTTATTGGTGTTCATTGTCGTATATTCACCGATCACAAAAGTTTGAAGTACATATTTACTCAAAAAGAGTTGAATATGAGACAAAGAAGATGGTTGGAATTGGTGAATGATTATGATTTTGAGTTGTTATACCATGAAGGGAAGGCAAATGTTGTTGCCGATGCTCTTAGTAGAAAATCTTCTCATGCCTTGAATGCTATGTCGGTATTACCCGATGATCTTTGTATTGAGTTTCGGAAGTTGAAGTTAGAATTCGTGGAACGTGGATTTGATTATGTTGGTGCTATGACTGCCGAACCTGTTTTCCTCCGTGAGATCCGCGAAAGCCAAGTTGATAATCCTACCTACAAGTCTATTCAAGCCAAACTTCTAGAAGGAAAAGCTAAAGACTTCAAGTTTGATGATAAAGGTGTCCTTCGATTCCATGGTCGTTTGTTTGTTCCTAATGCTCTTGACTTGAGAAAGCGAGTTCTTGATGAAGCTAACCTTTCCCCTTATTCTATTCACCCCGGAGGTGATAAGATGTATAAAGATTTGAAGCTACAATTTTGGTGGCCGAATTTGAAAGGCGATGTTGTGTCTTATGTTGGAAGATGTCTTACTTGCCAACAAGTGAAAATCGAACACAAGAGGCCCGATGGATTGCTACAACCTTTGGATATTCCACTATGGAAGTGGGAATCTATTTCTACGGGTTTTGTCATGGCTTTACCAAGGACCGTTGGAAGTAAAGATGCCGTTTGGGTTGTTGTTGATCGTTTGACCGAGTGTGCTAGATTTATCCCGATCAAAGAGACTTGGAGTTTAGATCGACTAGAGAAAGCCTATGTTGATGAGATTGTTAGATACCATGGTGTTCCCAAGGAGATTATATCTGACCGAGATCCGAGGTTTTGTTCGAGATTTTGTAAGGCTTTACAAGAAGCCATGGGTAGTAAATTGTTGATGAGTACCGCATTCCATGCCGCTACCGATGGTCAGACCGAGAGGACTATCCAGACTTTAGAAGACTTGCTTAGGGCTTGTGCACTCGACTTCCAATCTAGTTGGGAAAAGAGTCTACCGTTGGTTGAGTTTTCTTACAACAATAGTTATCATGCCTCGATCAAGATGGCTCCTTATGAAGCTCTTTATGGAAGAAAATGTCGAAGTCCTATTTGTTGGGATCAATTGAGTGATGTTCGTGACTTAGGTCCCGATGTTCTTGTTGAAACCATTGATCATGTGAAGGTCATTCGTGATAGAATGAAAGCCGCTCAAGACCGACAAAAATCTTATGCCGATATCCGAAGAAGACCGTTGGAATTTGAAGTTGGAGATAAAGTGTTCTTGAAAGTATCTCCAATAAAGGGTGTTAAACGGTTTGGTGTAAAGGGTAAATTGAGCCCGAAATACATTGGACCCTTTGATATTGTGAAAAGGATTGGTACCGTTGGTTACAAGTTGGACTTACCCCCGAATTTGGCTAAAGTTCATGATGTATTGATATAATGGTAAAATATCACTTAAATGTTAAGTACATATTGTTTATTAATTTATGTCATAAAATTGTTATATGATCAAATTAACACTTAATTATACAAGATAATTAAGCATATGATTAATAAGTATTTGTGGGACAAATATCAAAATCAAAATTGTAACACCCGCAAATGTACCCTATTTTTATGGTAAAAATATTTTACGGATACTTTTCAGCGAAATTTAGTTTTAGTCGTGAATTAAATTTTCCGTGTCTAATTTAGAATTTCCGAGTTCGTATTTGGACTTTACGCGAGATTCCGAGTAAGTTACGTCTTAAGACGTTTTTGGGCTTTTCCCATATGTTTTCCACTTACTCCTTATACTCCCTCATAACCCTAAACTCACCCTCACATTCAATCTTCTTCTTCCTCACCAAGTAACTTCAAAACCCTAACCTCCATATTTGCTCAAGTTTTAATATCGTCACAACTCCTTCATTACTCGCTCAAATTCACTCAAGTTCGTCTTATTCTTTCCCTCTCATTGTCCTCTATCTTAATTGGTAATAAAATTACCGTCTTTCTTGCTTTTCAATTTATCCGTCTTTCTCAAAGGTGAATTATATTCATCTTTTATTATCTAATTGTAGGTGGTGACCTCCAAGACCCCGACAAAGACTACATCTTGATAGAAGAGGACATCGACGCGGATTGAAGACGCGAAAAGGTAACGGTGAAGGGTTACTCGATATCATTTACGTGTTTTAAGGTGTTTTCTATGTTAGTAATCGTATTTAGAATAGGATTAGTAATCATAGGAATGGTGTTGTTGATGATGGTTGTCGTTAGTTGGTAAATGATAATGAGAATTGATGATTTGTGATGATAGATGATGTTATTGTATAATGATCCTTAGTGAAAATTATGTTTTTCGTGCATATTGGACCCCAGCCGGCCGACTGGCAGCCGGTCAGCGGCTGTATATTATTTGTTTTACGTAATATTTGAGCATGAATTATGTCTCAGCCGGCCGAACGGCAGCCGGTCAGCCGACCGGCTGAGACACACCTTACTTTGTCTTCATTTTTCTCAAGTGACATTGGTCCCATCCGGGTAGCCGGCAGCCGGTCCCTTTGACCGGCTGGGACACGCTGCTTTTTCATTTAAGTTTTCATATGATACATGATGCCAGCCCGGTAGCCGGCAGCCGGTCCACCTGACCGGCTGGCACCCTGCTGGAGTTATTTCTTATAATTTCTAAATTCATAAATTATAATTGTTCGCATGATTCGTTTATCGTATAAATTTACGTAATGACTTTAAATATTAATGTTTCGAATATATGATATTCCATTCAATTATATCGCATGTTTTGTGATGGTTTTTGATATGTCCCACTTTGAGTCGGTTTTACAAATGTTACGGTTTGAGCACTAATTTTCTATGTGCTTTGTACTCTCATTCCCTTGACTATCTCTACGTTCGTAAGGCTGGAATGTCGGAACGGGGAGTGTATCCTTACTGCTTGATTGCATGTGTTAGTGGGCATATGGCGACGTTGATGGGAGGCGAACGCTTTGCGGTGATCGACCCGGCCGTCAAATGTTGTATACTTGCGAGGTGGTGTCATTGCATGTAGCGTACCGCTTGTTATGAGGCTTGTGATCTTTTTCGCCTCTTTCGTGAAGGTTGACCGAATTTGGGGTACTCGGCGTCTATGATTGACCGAGTCTTGGATGCGAAACGTTTATCGCATGTCGAATCGGAAAATGTTATTCCGAGAGTCTGGCCAGGTTTAGACTAGCATCGGATATTTATATCGTCGTCCTACCGGAGGAAATTAGTCTACATATACGAAATGAATTGAATCGTGTATGCGTTCAGGGAAATGTCTTATCCCGTGGATGCCTTTTAATCATACTTGTATGTACACGGTGCTAGTGCGTTTCATTTACCGTGAGAGATGTCGTCAACGTATTGTACGTTTGAATGGATGATTATATGATTGATTACTTGTAATCGTTGGATGACTTGGCATGGTTTGTTTGTCGAGTCTCAATCTTATCAAACTTATGCCGCTAACGGTGAGATGCAAGCCCTAGTGAGAGTGTATGGTTGCCTAAGAGTGTCATTCCCCGAGTCTTCCTATAATATGATGGTAACGACCTTGTACTTCATGTATCGATATTCTTATATATTGAATTACCTATTTAAACTTCTCGTGTATCATATGTATATCTATATATGCATACTTCTACTTTTGTATTTCCATTTATGTACGTTTATTGTGATATGGCTGGGAGAACCCGGAGTTACTCCCCACTGATTGTGGCGTTCATGTTTTTCATGGATGAACAGGTTGCTTGCTTGGATGGCTTTTTGCATGTGGTATTTTGGGTTCGGGTGTGAGCTAGCGGGCGTTGGCCTGGATGAGTCACCTCTAGACGTTGTTTAGTTAGTTGCTAATAACTTTGATGTTGGATAGCATTTTGAGAGACTACGTCTCTTGTAGCATTTTATATTTTGGTTTGTAATTATTGACATTCCTCGTACCTTTCCTTTAGCATGTAAAAAGTTTTAAAAACATCGTATTTTCCGTTAATTAAATCACCTGCTTGTATGTTTTATTTCCGCATTCGCGAGGGTTATCACAAAAATGGACCATAATGAGCCACATGTGGCCGGTTGGAGTAGTAGTGGAAGCATGATGATTGTTGCTCTATTTTATGCTCAAATAATCCAAATGGAAGTGACACTACATCATACTTATACATCCTAACACACTACCAATCTTGCATGTGAATAAATTAACTAAAAAAGAGGTCATTTGGGACATGTGAGGTCCAGACAAAATGGCTATAAAATGGACAATAGTTGTTCATTTTTCACTTACTTCATTTTGTACTTTATTCACACATCTCTCTAAAATCTCATCTTCTCACAAAACTCTCATAATACTAATATTTACTAAGTATTACTAGTGTAGTAATATATAATAATATTAGTAGTATTATATCTATCTTATTATCTAGTTAATAATAAGGTTAGATTATTTGGGTACATCTTGGGTGCAACTTGAAGGAGGTCTTCTTATTTGAAGATTGTTGGAGGATCATTTCCTACATTAGATCAAGAACAATAATAAGGAGTTCTTATTGTGCCCAATTCTTTCCATTTCAATGTGAGAAAATTTAATCTTTTATATAATGTCTCTATATTTGCATGCATGTTACGAAGATCATTAAACACTAAATTAACAAGTAATTTAGTAACTAAGTAGAGGAGTCTAATTAAGGTCTATGGACTTTCATTATCATCAATAACATCCTTACCCACAACAAAATGCTTGAAACTCAAGTGACCCAAATAGCCTCGGGGAGTTCTTCTAGGGGAAAAGGCCAATTACCTCCTCAAGGTAACCCACCTACAAATGCAACCGCCAATGCCATACAATTGAGGTGTGGAAAGAGTTATAAGGGACCAAAGATGCCAATTGAAGATGATAATGGTGAGGGAGACAAAGTGGTAGATGATGAACCAATTGAAAATGAAGTTGTTGAATTGGATGACAAGGAGGAAGAGAGCTCTTCAAGTGAGCAAGTTTTTATTGAAAAGAAGGATGGAGTGGTAACAAAGAACAAGAAGGTTGAGAAGCCTATTGTGATAAGGCTACCTTTCCCTTCTAGACAAGCAAAAACAAAGCCAGACAAGCAATTAGGCAAATTCATGGACATTGTCAAGAATTTGGAGGTCTCCATTCCATTCACCGACCTCATCACTCAAATTCCCGCCTATGCAAAATTCATGAAAGACATCCTTACAAGAAAGAAGTCCTTGAGTAGAGTTGAAACCGTAGCATTTACCGGTGAGTGTAGTGCCTTTTTGCAAAGCCCAACCCCTCCAAAGTTGAAAGATCCGGGTAGCTTCTCTATCCCATGCACCATAGGCAACATAACAATTGACAAGGCCTTGTGTGACTTGGGAGCTAGTGTGAGTGTGATGCCATATTCCATTTGTGAGAAACTTGGCATGGGAGAACTTAAATGCACTAACATCACACTCCAAATGGTGGACCGATCTACAAATCAACCCTTGGGTGTATTGGAGGATGTCCCGGTTAGAATTGGAAATTTCTCATTCCGGTGGACTTCATAGTTCTTGACATGGCGGAGGATTCTCAAATTCCTATTATTTTTGGGAGGCCATTTTTGCACACCGCCGGAGCGGTGATTGATGTAAAAAATGGGAGGCTAACCCTTGAGGTGGGAGATGAAAAGATAACATTCAACTTACAAAGTGCCATGAAAGCTCCAAATCTTGGAAAATCTTGTTATTTCATTGATATTATCGATGCCTTTGTTGAAGAAGTGACACCTAGCTTATTTATGAGGGATCCTTTGGAAGCTATCTTGACCTTGGAACCAAGGGATGTTATGGAGGATCTATATGAGTTTGAATTTGACTTACTTGAAGAAACCTTGGAAGGAGAGGAGCTTGATGAACAACAACTTTTAAGACTTGAGTCTATCATCCAAACCTCTTGTGTGGTGGATATTGCGGTAGAGGTACAAGCTCCTTCTCTTAAACCCTTTCCCTCTAACTTGATATGTGCTTACCTTGACGAGTCAAAATGAAAACCCTTGATTGTAAATGCTCACCTTGGTGATAATCAATTGAATGCCTTGTTGTGTGTTTTAAGAAAGCATGAGAAAGCTATTGGTTATAGATTAGATGATTTGAAGGGGGTTAGACCCGAGTTGTGTATGTATAGAATTCACATGCAATATGATCATGAGCATAGAAGGAAATCTTAAAGAAGACTAAACCCCACCTTGAAAGAGGTAGCTAAAGGTGAAGTCATGAAGCTACTTGAAGCCGGGATCATCTACCCAATTTCCTACTCCGATTGGGTTAGCCCCGTGCAAGTTGTGCCAAAGAAAGGTGGCACCACGGTAGTGAAGAATGATAAAGATGAACTAGTGCCTACTAGGGTAGTGACGGGGTGGAGAATGTGTATATAATATAGGAGTCTGAATCCCTCAACAAGAAAACATCATTTCCCCCTTCCCTTCATTCATCAACTCCTAGAAAGACTTGCCTCAAACAAGTATTTTTGTTATCTAGATGGATACTCGGGATTTTTCCAAATCCCAATCGACCCAATTGACCAATCCAAGACCACATTTACATGCCCTAATGACACCTTTGCCTATAGGAGAATGCCCTTTGGCCTTTGCAATGCCCCGACCACATTCCAAAGATGCATGATGAGTATTTTTTCTGATTACATTGAGTCTATCATGGAAGTATTTATGGATGACTTTAGTGTGTATGGGAAAGACTTTGATTTGTGCTTGCATAACTTGTCTTTGGTGTTGGAAAAATGTGAAGAGGTGAGTCTTGTTTTAAATTGGGAAAAATGCCACTTCATGGTAAATGAAGGGGTAGTTCTTGGTCATCTCATCTCGGAAAAGGGTATACAAGTGGATAAAGAAATGGTAGAAGTGATTGAGCAATTACCCCCACCTTCAAATCTCAAAGGTTTGAGAAGCTTCCTTGGTCATGTCGGCTTTTATCACTGGTTCATCAAGGACTTCTCCAAAATTGCTAAACCACTTACACAACTTCTCCTTACGGATACCCCTTTCCATTTTACTAATGCGTGTGTTGAGGCATTTTCTATGATTAAGGAAGCTCTTATCTCAGCCCCAAATATGCAATCCCCGGATTGGGAATTGTCATTTGAAGTGATGTGCGACGCAAGTGATTATGCCATTGGCACGGTTATTGGCCAACGGAAGGACAAGGGTTTGCATGCCATCTACTATTCTAGCAAGACCCTTGATGAAGTACAAATTAACTATGCGACAATGGAAAAAGAGCTTCTTGCTATTGTTTCTGCTCTTGACAAGTTCCGTTCATATTTGATTGGCTCCAAGGTAATTGTTTATACGGACCATGCCGCACTTAAATATTTGCTTTCCAAGAAAGAAGCCAAGCCCCGCCTCATAAGATGGATCCTTTTCTTACAATAATTTGATTTGGAGATAAGAGATAAGAAGAGTGCGGAAAATGCGGTGGCGGACCACTTGTCCTGGCTATGCTATAATGGAAGTAAAAATGACATGCCTATCAATGATTCATTCCCGGATTATTTTCTCTTTTCCATTAATGAAACCCTTCAAAACCAAACACCTTGGTTTGTGGACTTTGCCAACTACATTGTGGGTGGTGTTATTCCACCGGGCATCAACCACAATCAAAAGAAGAGGTTTTTGTTTGAAGCTAAGAGATACTTTTGGGATGATCCTTTATTGTTCAAGGAGTGTGGTGATGAGATGTATAGAAGATGTGTTCCACAATGGGAGTATGAAGAAATCATGAAAGGATGTCACTCCTCTCCTTATGGAGGGCACCATGGGGCAAGCAAAACCGTTGCTAAAATACTTCAATCCGGGTTCTTTTGGCCCTCTATGTTCCATGATGTTAATCACTTTGTCCAATGTTGCGATGCTTGTCAACGCACCGGCAACATCTCTTGGAGGAATGAGATGCCCCAAAGGGGGATTCTTGAGGTGGAAGTGTTTGATGTGTGGGGAATAGACTATCAAGGCCCCTTTATTTCTTCAAAAGGGAATAGGTACATTCTAGTGGCCGTAGACTACGTGTCCAAATGGGTTGAGGCGGTGACTTCCCCTACCAACGATGCCAAAGTTGTCATCAATTTCCTAAAGAAGATCATTTTCCCCCGGTTTGGAGTACCTAGAGCTCTAATAAGTGATGGAGGAAAGCACTTTCATGAAAAACGACTTGACTCACTACTTCTTAAATATGGTGTTCATCACCGTACCGGTTTGGGGTATCATCCCCAAACAAGTGGGCAAGTCGAAATCTCCAACAAAGAAATCAAATATATCCTTGAAAAAGTGGTCTCAAAGCACCGTAAAGATTGGAGTTCAAAGCTCGACGACACACTATGGGCATATAGGACGGCATTCAAAACTCCTATTGGAATGTCGCCTTATAAGTTGGTGTATGGCAAGTTTTGTCATTTGCCCATAGAGCTTGAATACAAGGCATATTGTGCTATCAAAGAACTAAATCTTGATGCCAAACTGAGCGGTGACAAGAGATTGCTCCAATTACAAGAGCTTGAGGAGTTCCGCCTCAAATCTTATGAAAATGCCCGAACTTACAAGGAGAAAACCAAGCTCATTCATGACAAGAAGATCCTCAAAAGGGATCTCCAATGTGGAGACAAGGTATTTCTATTCAACTCAAGATACAAGTTACTTCCCGGGAAGCTCAAATCCCGGTGGTCGGGACCATTCTTGATCACCGAGGTGGGGAGATATGGAGATTTCGAGTTGGAAAGCAAAGATGGCCAAAGATTCAAAGTGAATGGGCATCGAATCAAGCTCTACAAGGAAGATTCTTTCATCGGGGTAGTCGAGGCTTCATAACTCAAGCCGACTAACCTCCATTAATTGTTGAAAAAGAACGGGTTTTGTGAAGTCCCCCAAGAATCACAAATTTGTATATATTTCTAACTCATTTACTAATGCTTGGTATATATTAGTTTGCATGGAAATTGGTTAAATTGACGATAATGAGGTTGAATTTTCTTTGCTAATTGAATCATTAATTAAATCAATTTCCCATTACTTAGTTAATTTCGTAAATTTTGGTGCAATTTTTGTCAATGAGAGTGTGAGGGAGGGATTTAATGTGGTGTGTGATTGTTTTGTAAGATGAAATGAAGGGATCATGGAGGAACGATAATGAAGAAGCAGGAAATCGAAGAAGAATGAAGCATTTTGGTCCAAAGGCTCGAAAACAGTCGAGTAACGCTCGTGACTATGAGCCTCACGCCCGTGAAAAGTGAGGCAATGGCAAGAATTCACTAGAAAAGCATCTCACGGTCGTTAAACCAATCTCACGGTCGTGAAACGAGTTTCACGGTCGTGAAGAAATGCCAAAAAAACTCACCCAAGTTTTGCCCGTTATTTCACGGTCGTGAAAGGTATTTCACGGTCATGAAACTCATGTCACGCCCGTGACTGCGTTTTCACGGTCGTGAAGTGCCCAAAACCGTGACAAGTCCTTGTTTTCTTCATCTGCTTATCCCTTTGCTTCATCTTCTTCACCTACCACACAAACACAATCCCAAACACTACTATCTCACTAAAACACCCAAATCTCCCTCAAAACTCTATTAAATCACCTCTAATCTTCCCCAAATTGCTACAAAATCTCTCCTTTATCAATTACAAACACAAAAAGAACCATTCTTTCACCAAATAAACACCAAAAAACTCAAAAAATTCAATTTTCAAACCTAGGGTTTCAAAAATCAGAATTGAGGGATCTAATTTTTGGGTTAGTTTTCAAGCTTTCTACTTCAATAGAAAGCAATTTTGGGGTTAAGTGAAGGTTTTTCAAGTGTTTGCATGCGACCGTCTTAAGGAAGTTTCTAGCAATTTTCTTTTTGGGGAAAGCTTGTTAATTGAATAACAAATGGTGGGAAAAGTAAAAGGTAAAGCAACAACTTCAAGGGCTCAAAAGAGAAGAAGGGGAAGCAGTTCTAACAACCCGGATGCGGATGAAGACTTGGAAGTAGAGCAACTTTCGGATTTTCCGGAAGTCGTCTTCGAGACGGACGCTCACCGACAAGCTTTTGAAGGTATCAAGGGGTTAGAAATGGAGCCAACCATCTTTCTATACCATGACATCATTTGCGGCTTAGGCGTAACGGAACAAACTTGAACCTTTTCGAGGCTACCGGTATGTCTACTCTTGAATTTTTGAGTAGTATAAATGCTTGTGTAAATGTTGAAAAAGTTCTTTCCTACACATTCCGTCTTGCTAATACCACGCATCTTACTCCCATGGATGAGTTTGCTGCTATTTTGGGGTTAGATTTCCCTTCGAAAAGGGATTCCGAGGAACCAAAAGGGTATAACTTGGGCATACTTTGGGAGGCCTTGACCGGGAGGGTATTGACCAATTTTCGGCGGAATTCGGCTATCTTCATGAATGTGCAAGGGACGAGGGATAACTTCACCTTTGCCCTCATGCATGAAATCTTTAGGAGGTGGAGGAAGGTTGGGAAGACCACGGTGGCTCGTAAACAGAAGGTGGTCATAGGAGGTTTGGTGACCTTTTTGGCAACGCACTTTGACCCAGATTTTAATAGCGACGGGGTATATGAGGCCTTCCCTGGGGGGACGCTTCTGGACGAGACTTCCATAATCTACTCTAATTGGATTAGGATTGACCGGAATAAGGGGTATCTTTGGGTAATCAAGGACGCCACCCCTTTTTACCTTCCTAGTCTTACACTCCCGCCTTTTGCACCTAGGGAAACTCCATGGATAAGCGACCCGGCTACTTGCTACCGGTGACAATGGTAGGTAGAGCCTCTTCTAGTAGCACTAGGGAGGAGAAAGAGCCCCCCCAACGACCTCAACTCGACCACTTACTGTTACAACACCCTCAAAATTGCGGAAAGAAAAAAAATTATTTAAATACATAAAGAAGGTGTCATAAATAAAAAGGGTCATTACAATACGGAAAAATATTCTACAAAAGAAATATACAAGACGGGAGACATATCTCCCGTATAAATACGGAAATGAAAGAGTGTATAATAATATACAATCTAAGAACCGAATATAGGTCCAAGGTCATACTTCGCTCGCTAGCTCGTCAATGTACCCAATGTATGCATTCACCACCTGTTCGCCCGCATTAAATATAAACACGGAAGCCACAGTCAGTGGGGAGTAACTCCGAGTCCTCCCAGCCACGAAATGTCGAGTTTAATGAAACATGAATAACATAAAAGCAATGTATATGGAAAATACAAAACTTAAACATATATGATATGCTTTTCATGTTATGAAACAGATAACTAACAAATCACCTAGCATGTGAAAGCTATCATGTGAAACCGATAATAAACTATAACTCGAGGTAGGGAAGCTGGTATGCTAGCTCAGAGGTTACCCTGTAACGTGGCCATGATACACTCAAACCCTAATCAACACGTAATCATGTGAATCAGTTAACAATCGTTAATCCAAACTCTATCAATCCTAGCCGGCTTGCATCTCACCTTCTAGAACTCATAGAAGCATACAAACATGAAAGACCAATACGTCTACAAACAGGCATAAGTTCCTAGTACAGTCAATAGAAGACTTCTGTAACTCGAGGCTATACCACAAGGTAGGAAAACATCCTAGTCCTAGACTGATCAGACCTAGCGACAACAGCTATTCCATTCCCCGTGCC
>JAIUZE010022173.1:0-17184 GCA_022085475.1 Heliosperma pusillum | reverse complement strand
AATTTTATTTAATCGTTATTAAATAATCTGTCATCATCACATTGACTAACCTTTTAGTCAAAAACATCGACTAACCTTTTAGTCATTTAATAAGGCATCAATATGATTATTTTCTCAAATAATCACATCTCTCAAACACCTCCTATAGGTGTGACTTTTAGGGACCAGTTGATCACCGCCATCTGTATGACAATAACGTCAAACTTACCTAGCAAGCCAACCGTTATTGATAAACGTTAATCAACTGATTATAATACAAAGTATACCCTGTGAACCTATAGAGATTTATTTATGTTATTGCACTAACTGTTGAGGAGACTAGCTCCAACAAAGTGATCCGGCTTGTCGTAGGTCTGGCATAGAAAAGATGTGTGATGCCCTTCATCTAGAGGACGAGGATGTTCTTCTGCCGCCTATTAATGAGCACCTGAAAGTTCATCCAAGAAAATCTACAACTCGGAACAAGTCGGGTTCAAAGAATAGTCAAAGGAAATTTGGGACACCTAGCACCGATGGATCAATTGCTGGTACTCAGAGATGCGTGGACTTTCCTTCAGGACCTTCTTGTGGTAGATGTCGGAGACAATGATCACTGTTGGTTTCCGGGTTATATCTCATGCCTGATGTGTCCAATATTTATATACTTTTATCTCTCATATTAGCTCATATTTACATGTAATTATTCACTATTTATAGTGGTTTTAAGAGCTAATTGCTACTTTGGAAGTATTATTTTGTTGTAATGTCATTTGTAGGATATGGAGCGATTTCGGGTCGTTTCGACGTCAAATCCTTACACTTGAATGAATACCGAGCAATTTAAAGATAATATTGACAATTAGATGAGCTTGGGATGTCATGCTCTGAACTTTTGGAGGTTCCAAGTTGAAAGAAACTAGTTCCAAGTCATTCTGAGCAAGATTGAGCAAGTTACGACGGTTTTACTATGCTTGCTCAATAACCGTCTCCAACCCCTATCCCTTAGGGACATGATAGAATATTATTAGGAGATGGAAATAAGGTTAAAAAGTGCATATAGACATCCCTTATTGGGCTTGAAGCTTTAGGATGCATACAAAGAAGAATACCAAGCGAAATAACGATTTTGGAGCTAGAATCATGCGTCCCAGATCGGGGACACCTAAACCCGATCAGGGATAGATTAATCTATGAGTTACGATGCCTTATATACCTCTATTCACTTCACATTATTTCCCATAAGTGCAACATTGATGGGACGCGTCTTCTAAAGCCTATAAAAGCAGGGGTTTGCATGCCTTGAAAATCACAACTTCACAACCCAATCTACACAGCAGCAACTTCTCTTCTCTTCTTCTTAGATTAGCTTAGTATATTTTTAGTCTTAGTTTACTTTAGTTATAAACATCTTGTTGTAATAATTCAAGCTTTGCCTTGGGTTTACTTTACAGTTTCCTTTCTTATTCAAGTTCTATTCCTTAGTATCGGCAACTCTATTTCTCTTGTTTTCCTTTATCAATCCAATTTCTTTCTTGTTATAGTATTATCATGTTAATGTTTATACCTTTTTTAGTAGTTAGTTTTATCTTTATAATAAGTTAGTAGTCTCTTAATCTAGAGTGTAGGGGAAAGCATATTAGATTAACATTTGATATTATTAGATTATGGGTCATGTGAATGATGTATTGTTTCTTTTCCATGCGTGTATCTTATGCTAGTCTTTAATCAAAGGCCATGATTGTTAGACTATAATTGTTACTTCAATTCCTTAGATGGAAAGGTTAGAAAGGGAATTAGACAATGCATGAATAGTAAGACGACCTAGTAAGAATCGAAAGACCGCTAGGACCCGTTCTATGGTATAATGCTTATCCCACCCAAGGAAGTACTATTTGGCATAGACATTTACCGACTTCACTACCCCGTTGTTGACAATATTATTATGCTAGTTTACATGTGAAACCCGTGTCCCCCACATTTCTCATTTATATTGTTGTTAATATTTATCTTGTTATTTGCTTTATTTTACCAACTCAAACCTCAATCAATCGAACCGACTTTGATAGAATTCACCCATGAGAACTTATTAAGTAACTTTTATCTCCCCGAGATCGACCCCTTACTTATCTAATTTCATTCAAATGTTATTAGCCTGGTCTAGGGTAAATTTATCTTTAATTTGGGTACGCGAATAACCCCCTCCAATTTTAGCGTCGTTGGCGAGGAGCATGGTTTTATTTGCTTTATTAGTTGTTGAGTTCTATTTTTTTTCTCTTTTCTTGAGGAATACTTGTTCCACTAGACCATTCTCACGGTTTCCTTTTAGTTTTAGTGTCACTTTTCGGGAATATCTCAAGGGGATTGCTTTATCTTTTCAGAATGATTACCGAATTCCGACCCCCTACAATGCAAGAATGAGTTTTTCCATGATTACCTCGGCCAATTCTATATCCATTGGAATCATCTTATTCTCTTGGACATACAGTTGATGAGGTCTACATGGGTCATCTCGTGTTTGGCGGTATGATTTTTGAGACGCATAATATGGCTTTGCAATTAAGTGGTGGAAGTCTCGGTCAAAATCGCGGGGAGGAGCTTTGAATTTTCTTGAATTTTATGGCTTCCCAATCTTGGGTAGCTCACAAACACTTTCTTTCAAGAATCCGAGAGGAACTCGATGGACTCATGGCTGAACTTCAACTTCTCAAAGGGCAAAATGAAAAAACTGCGATTAAAAGAAGTAAGCCAATCAATTTTCCTTATGCTTTCTTTTGCCCCCCATATGAGTCTGTTGCCCCTAATGATTTTGAATTATTGGATGACGATGATGATGGCCCGAGTTTCGTTTTTGAAATTCCCCCTAGTGTCATTCCAATTGACCATTTAGAGACTCATGTCGATGACATTTAGGTAGATGAGACACTTGCTAAGGAAGATGTTGTTGAGCCTTCTTGTGATTATGATGAGGTTAAGCATCTAAATGAGATTTTTTTCGATTCTTTACACATTTGAAAATCCTTTTGCGGAGGATATAGTTGATCTCTTTGAGGTTGATGCTGGAGGACTTTGTGATACTAATATAAAGGTTAAATGGGATGAACCCCCCATTTTTGATGAGTCTCATCTCTTTGATTCCCATTTCCCCAATTTGAGACCATTGATGATTATATATTGAAAACTAATTGTTTGTTTCATGGTCTTAAGCTTGTTGCTCAATCTCTTGCTGACAGAGTGGAGCTGTACAATGGTACTCTTTGAAGTCTCCCGTGTGCATTTTGATAAGATATATTCTTTCTTACCTTAGATATTTCATGCATTTATCTTATCAATTGCTTACATATGCTTTTTCATCGCTCATCCACAGGTATATGATCGACTACTAAGGGCTTTGACATGCTTTTTAAAGCACAAGGATGAAGTGAGCTGTGGAGAAACAAAGTCTAGCACGACTACAAAATGCACTTCTCGGGAGGCAACCCGTGCTTTTATGATTTTTCAAACAATATTTCGGTTTTATTTTTATTAAGGACTATTAATATGTTTCTCAATAATTTGTTTTGATGTATTAGCCAAAACATTCATTTTTACGTATTTATCGCTTTCTAGTTAAAATTAAATAGGATATTCTACAGTGTACTCTTGAATTTTTTTGGGTATCTATGTTGTACCCCTCGTTTTTTTATAATATACGTTGTACTCCTAACTTCTTACTTATTTCTCAAAGATGACTTTCTTCAACTACGCATTAAGTTTATCGCTTATTAAACAACTGTCGTTTGACCTTTTTTTTTACTCATAAATGTCTTATCTCCATCCTCTATAAGATACATCAAAATTCAATTTTAATAAGCACAAACTACTATTAAAATCCATCATTATGAATCGTGAAATGATAATGGAGAATTCATGAATTATTAGTTAGATTTGTATACTATTTGGTGGGTTAATGAATAATTCGCCAAACTAATAAATAATTGAGTAGGTTGCCGAGTGATTGGAGCGGTAAGAACATCGTTTAATAGGTTAATTAAGTAACCAAATTAGCAAAGACAATCAATAAGGTGATTGTATAGACTAATTTATAGAGTTCAGGGGTTGACGAGCTTATTTTCGGGGTCGTTAATTCCGGAAACTAGCTATGCCAAATAACAATTTATAAAACCAAATCTAGACTCAAACTATCCTAATTAAAGGGTAGTAAGGGTAAGACAAGGATCGAACCCAAGAGAAGGCGGTGAATGCTAATAATCTAATCTAGACTCTTGCTAAAAACCGATTAAACAAATTAATAAATCTAACCACAAATTAAACACTAATTGAAACAAAGACTAGAATTACTTACAAACTATGATATTCACAATGGTAAACATGTAGATAACAAATAGGGAGAAAGTTTTTCATGAGAAAAGATTATCAATCCTAGAATCACCAATAACAACTAAATAATCAAAGATTCAAATAAGGAAAAACAACTTAGTGCAATTATCCCAAGTTCCCCCACAATTAACAAAGTAAAGATCCCTCCTTTCCTCCCTTCTCTATTTATCTATTGCAAACTTCAAAGAATTAGCCACCATGAATTAAACCATCCATAAATGACCCAATACAACTAAACCCATACTTATTAAACCATAAGCATAAATAAAGATGCAAGCTTTAAGCACAAAACCAAAGAAGCATGCTAGATTCATGAACTAAAACATTAAACCATGTTCTAAATACATAATAACCCAAATTCCACTCAAAAGATTCTAACTTTTAAACCAAAGTTACAATCTTTCAAGTTGCATCAACAAATATCAAGACAAATCAACCAAATTCATCAAGACAATGCAATTTAATCAAACAAACAATTACTAAGATGGTTGGTCTTAACAACAATTCATTCAATAATGAAAATCAAACAAAGGAAGATGAAATTAAATAGAGAAGGAAGGATTAAAAAGTCTTACAATGCTAAAGGGGAAGAACTTGTTCAAATTACACTAAGCAAAAGGAGATTAGCTACCCATAGTCTTCATAATACAACCAATTTCTAAGGAAAAACCCATTACAAAAGCCAAACTTGAAGAACAAAAAGAGAGAAATGCTAAGGAAAATATGATGTTGTATGGTGAATGCTTCATGCCTTTGTCTCTCTTCAGAAATCTTCTTTTATACCCTTGGTCCGCAAACCTAGGGGCCTTGAAATATGGGCTTCCAAAAGACAAGACGAGAAAATGAGAAAAACCCGTGCTGAGAGATGACGCAGGCTGCGTCCTGCTGACGCAGGCTGCGTCCTACGACGCAGGCTGCGTCGAACGCTGCCAGATTTTCTTCTTTGCTTTCCTTCTTGACTTTCGTTGACCCCATGGATATTGACCCCGCCTTGACTTCCATTGACCCATTGGGCTTTGTCTTCAAACCTTGGTGATTCATTGTTAGCCCACTTCAAGTTCCGGGTTTTTGGGTCTCGGGTTTTCGGGTTTGACTTTTATTGACTTTCGGGATTTGACTCTTAAATTTGACTTAAAATACTAAATACTAACACTATTACAAAAACTAAAATTAACATAAAACAAAGCTAATGACCCGTAAAAAGTAGAACGAAAGACTCTAAAAGTTACTACTAGACACGACATTATTTGACGTTGTCAAACACCCCCACACTTGGACTTTTACTCGTCCCGAGTAAAACTCGAGATTAGCATGAACGACACGAGCCCAACAAAGTGTGTGTGAAGGCATTGACCTCTCTTCCCTCACTACAACCTTCTTATACTCCCTCTTAAACAATCCACCTATGACAAAAACAAAACAAAAAGACTCAATTCTTGTGACACTCTTCTCTCACTCCCCCTCCTTATATCATCCCTCAAGACTAAAGACACGACATGCCACCTACTCCGACTCAAATCAACTCCTCCCTACTTATAGCTCCCAATAAGATAGTATGACCATCTTTGCCTTATCCCAAGGCATAGCGAGATGGTCTTTCTCAACAATCTTCACACAAATCCACTCCTTATATCACCCCCTTATTACTCCACTAATGCAAATCATGGTTACTTGGTTGGCCCCAAACTTCACAATTTGCACAACCAAGCGACCACCAACATAAATCCACCAATTTGGAACAAAGTTTTGTGACTCAAAAATAAAAATAAAAGGGTCCTAAACTAGCCTCCTTCCAATTTTCCTCCTTATCACTCCCTTCTTATTCCTCCAAAAATTCTCATCATAGGAAGAATTATGCTCAATTTTTTCATTTTTTCATTTTTTCATTTTTTTCTTGAAAATCCCTCATTTTGCCTAAGGTGCCCTTTCGGGTTTTCACCTTAGCTTTTCCTTTCCTCTCATTGGTGGCTCGCAACTCGATTCTTCATTTTGCCCGGAATGCCCTTTCGGGTTTTCATTCCGTCCTCGGCCACCTTCCCAATCTTGCCTAGGTGCCCACCCTTGTGGGTTTTCACCTAGCCGGGATTTTCAATTTTTTTCTTTTCTTTTTCTCTTTTTTTTTTTTTCTTTTTCTTTTTCTTCAAAATAAAGACATAATAAAAAAAAAAATTTACAATGCATCAAAAACAAACTAACTATGTACAATCTTCTCCCCCACACTTAGAATACACAATGTCCTCATTGTGGAGGAGAGGAAAAAAATGTTACCTCATCAATTTCCGAAAGGAGAAGATCCCGAGGCACCTCCTCGGTTTCTCCTCCTATCCCTTGCTTCTCTAATCCGTCTTCTTTGCTCCATGCCTTCATCAAGGGTTGCTTGGGTGTAAGGAAAAGGGTAGCCCGGGTTTTGTTGCATGGACATCCCAAAGAGAGAGCTAGCCAATCCATAAACGTCCTCTTGCGCCACCGCATCTTCATAGGAGTCTTGAAGATAGGTGTGGTGGCGCTCATTTTGAGCGCTAAAGTGGTTCGTAGCTTGCTCTCTCCAAGCATTTTGGGTGGCCCACATATCATTTTGCTCTTTCCACCTTTGGTCTTGTTGTTCTCTCCAAAGGCGGGCTTCCTCTTGCCCGTCTAGCATCCTCTTCCATTCCTCATTTTGAGCCCTCTCGGCTTCCCCTCTCAATCTCTCCCTCTCCTCCACCACATTATGCCAATCATCCAAACTCTCAAGCCTACCTCCTTGTAATTGTTGCCAAGTGTTTGAGGCATCTACCCTCCCACTAATGGGTGCCAAGACGTCGTTGGTGCTAGCAAAATAGTTAGCCATTTGTTGTTGCCATGGCTCCACGGGTGTGCTAGAACGACCCTCCGCATCAAACATGGGGGTGTCGGTATCATGGTGGCTTGGGAAAGGTGATGGGAAATGAAATGGTGGTGGTTGTTGTTGTTGTTGTTGTTGTTGTTGTTGTTGTTGTTGTTGTTGTTGTTGTTGTTGTTGTTGTTGTTGTTCAAAATTGGTGGTGTGGGAAGGGCCTTGCTCAATTGCAAGGATCTCAATCTCCTCTCTCAAATGCTCACTTCCCTCACCACCCTCTCTCCTTGCCCTCCTTTGCCTCAAAGGCACTTCTTCTACCTCCTCCTCTTCCGCACTACTTACCCCCAAACTTTCCTCCCTAGGACAAACAAAATCCCACGCCGCGGGTCCTCTAGGTAAAGGATTGTTTTGAGGTCTAGGCAACTTCATGTAGCTTAGCCCGTCACTTCCCAACCAAAACCCTTTTAAGGGTTGCTCCTTGCTAGCCTTAAACATGTGAACTTCTTCTAGCCCAAGATGGTTGTACCTCGTCAAACCCCTACATATGTTCACCGCTTGACCATTAGGAATGCCCCCCTCATAATGCCTTACCAAGAAAGAAATCACCCCCCCACAATGGATGCTTGCCCTTGCCGATTTTTGCCTATGCTTGATGCAAGCTCTCAAAAAGAAATCGGCCCAATCCGGGATCCCTACCCCCTCCGGAAGCATAGTCCACAAACAAAGCCGGATCTTCTCCGGCACTTTGGTGGGTTCTCCCGCGGAGTTGAAAATGGTGGTAAGGAACCTAGTAATTAGGCGGAGTACGGGGTGGGTGATGGCTGACAGTTTGGCATCCTTAGACGGGCCATGGTCATCGGCAATGTTTCCCCACATTTGGTGCATTTTGCCCCTTGGGCACCTAATGTCTACGGGTTGCTTGGTAATTTTTAGGATTTGACGGATTTCGGAAGTTGTGGCATTATGCCAAGTTTGATTCAATCGGAAGCGGTAGGCTTTCTCCTCACCTTCGGGCACATCCAATTCCGACAAGGTGGCTAGAAACTCGTATGCAAAACTCCTAGAGGTGTAATCCCAGGAGTTTGGCTCGAGATAAGCCTCTAGCCCTACTTTAGCTAGCATGTCCCTTGTCAGATTGAACATGCCTAAGGCATGGAGGGTGGTTGGGCAAAAGAATTTGGTTGCTACAAGAGGGTGAGTGGATATTTGATCCCAAATTTTCTTATATTGAGCTTGCATCCTCTTATAGCCCATAAACACCGCTTCAACCTCGGTGTCGGGCTCACTCACCGCGGCCCTCTTATTTTTTCCCTTGCCAAACAATTGAGAGATTTTTGGTGCCATTTCTGCAAAGATGTAACAAACAACACACTACAACAATAACAAGCAATCACTCGAAAAGGTTTTTCGCTCAAGCACTTCAACAAACACTTGGTGTGCAACAATTTCTACACCTCAAAAAGCTAGTGTTTGTTGAATTTCTTTGCCTTACTCAGAAAACTTTATCCAATCCTAACTACACAATCAAGCAAGGGGAAAGGGGAACTCAACCTAAGACTAGAACTAGCCTAATTCGAGCAAAAACCTTGAAGATTGATGAAAAAGTCGAGTATGAAGTTATACCTTTGTTTTTCCACAAGATTCAAGTGCCTTGATGATTAGAAGTAGGTAGGAATCCGACAATTAGCCTTAAAAACCCAGCAAAAGACCCGAAAAACGAATTTTAGGGAAAAAAATTAGGGTTGTTTAAGACGGATTTTCTGAGTTTTAGGGTGAGTGAGACTGATTTTGGGGTTATTGAGTGTAGAAAAATGATTAGGGAGAAGAATAGGATGGATTTTGATGAAAGTTGTGGAAGATTTGAGTGAGAAAGATGGGTTTTTGAGGGATTGGGGTGGTTTTGGGGGTGTTTTTCGTGAAAATTGAAAGAAGAAAAGGGGTTTGTATTTTGATGAAGAACACGGGCAAGAATTAGAAAAATACTGAAATCTCTGACGACGCAGGCTGCGTCATACGACGCAGGCTGCGTCGAGCACTGCCGGTTCTTCTTGCCTTTGCACTTAGCCAAAATTTGGCTAAGTGTTCCAAACACCTTCAAACTTGCAATTTCACTTCAATGGCCCATAATAACCTCCAATATCTAAATTCCATCGATTTCCGAACTTTTTATCCGTGGCACGCATCCCGAGGCGGCCAAAAACTCGCAAAACTTCACAAAACCGTTAGTAACTTCAAAAAAAAAAATTTTGTTTGATGCAATGTCTAACTAACTTAAAACAACTTAAATGCTAAGATTTAACAAAGAAACTTCAAAGAAATATTCACAAGGATAGAGTATGTACAATGTTTTGCCGTTTATTTAGAGTCGATGGCTCGACTTAGCTATTTCAAGCTTTTCAACCTTCATAGACCGGGTCTTCAAGCAAGACCTCCTCTTCCCCCTCCCGGGTACATCCTTGGAAGTAGTGCTTGAGACGGTGGCCATTCACTTTGAGGAGCTTTCCATCCCCGGACCCCTCCACTTCAATTGCCCCATGGGTAAACACTTTCTTGACGGTGTAAGGTCCAAACCATCTTGACCTCAACTTGCCCGGAAAGAGCTTAAACCGGTTTTGGAACACAAGAACTTTATCACCTTCCTTGAAAACTCTACGGTTTATCATCCCATCATGCCATCTTCTTGTTTTCTCTTTGTAGATGGAAGAGTTTTCATAAGCATCTTGGCGAATTTCTTCAAGTTCTTGTAATTGAAGCTTCCGGTGCATACCGCTCTCATCTTGGTTTTGATTGAAAGATTTGATAGCCCAATAGGCTTTGTGCTCAACCTCCACGGGGAGGTGGCAAGCCTTGCCATAGATGAGGCGGAATGGGGACATGCCAATGGGGGTTTTGAAAGCGGTCCTATATGCCCACAATGCATCAACTAGCCTCTTACTCCAATCCTTTCTATCCGGATTCACCGTCTTTTCAAGTATTCCTTTAATTTCACGGTTTGAGAGTTCGGCTTGCCCGTTTGTTTGTGGGTGATAGGCCGTGGAAATTTTATGATTCACCCCATACCTCTTGAGAAGGCCTCCAATCACTTTGTTGCAAAAATGGGTCCCCTATCACTAATGATAGCCCTTGGAAAGCCAAACCGAGAGAATATGTTCTCTTGAATGAAAATGGCTACTACCTTGGCATCATCGGTGCGGGTAGGAATGGCTTCGACCCATTTTGATACATAGTCCACCGCCAAGAGGATGTATAGATAACCACCGGAATTTGGAAAAGGGCCCATAAAATCAATTCCCCACACATCAAAGATCTCACAATAAAGAAGAGGTTGTTGTGGCATCTCATTCCTCTTTGTCAAATTCCCCACCCTTTGACATCGGTCACAAGTTTTTACAAATTTGTGGGCATCTTTGAAAAGCTTGGCCAAAAGAAACCGCATTCAAGCACTTTTCTAGCGGTTCTTTGTGGCCCAAAATGCCCTCCACAAGCATAGTCATGACAATGATGTAGGATGGAAGGAATTTCACTCTCGGGCACACATCTTCTCACAAGTTGATCTTGGCAAAATTTCCACAAGTAAGGATCATCCCAAGTATAGTATTTGGCATCGGACTTGACCTTGCTCTTTTGATGAGAAGAGAAATGGCTTGGAAGCCGCTTTGTCACCAAATAGTTGACCATGGTAGCATACCATGGCTCTTCCAATTGTATAGCATAAAGTGACTCATGAGGGAGACCTCCTTCAACCTCCTCAAGAGGGCATGATGGTCTTCCTTCATGGTTAAGCCGGCTCAAATGATCCGCCACCACATTCTTCACCCCTTTCTTGTCTTTTATTTCCACATCAAACTCACTTAGAAGAAGAATCCATCTCAACAACCTTGGCTTTGCATCCTTCTTTGCCACAAGGTATCTAATGGCGGCATGATCGGTGTAGATGATCACCTTTGTGCCCAAGAGATAAGATCGGAATTTTTCTAGAGCATAAATCACACCAAGGAATTCCTTCTCCGTCGTGGAATAGTTCTTTTGAGCATCCTTCAAGAGGGTAGAAGCATATTGGATCACATGGGGTCCCTTGTCACTCTTTTGACCCAAAACCACTCCCAATGCATAGTCACTTGCATCGGTCATGATTTCAAATGGAAGATCCCATCGTGGTGCTTGAATAATTGGTGCGGTGACCAATCTCTCCTTCAAGTCATTGAATGCTTTCCTACATTTGTCATAAAAAACAAATTCCGCTTCTTTGTGCAAAAGCTTGCATAAAGGGTTAGCAATCTTGGAAAAATCCTTAATAAATCTCCGGTAGAAACCGGCATGTCCTAGAAAAGACCTAATGTCTCAGGTGTTAGAGGGATAAGGTAAAGTTTTTATGATGTCAACCTTAGCCTTATCCACCTCAACCCCCGTTTTCGACACTACATGTCCCAAAACGATGCCACTAGTCACCTTGAAATGACATTTTTCGGAATTTAAAATGAGATGGGACTCTTGGCATCGCTCTAAGACAAGAGCAAGGTGTTTTAGACATGCATCATAGGAGTCCCCATGGACGGTGAAATCGTCCATGAATACTTCTATGATTCGTTCTACATAGTCGGAGAAAATACTCAACATGCACCGTTGAAAAGTCCCCGGCGCATTACACAAACCAAAGGGCATACGAAGATAAGCAAATGTACCAAATGGGCAAGTGAATGTGGTCTTGACTTGGTCCTCGGGTGCAATTGGGATTTGAAAATACCCCGAGTAACCGTCAAGGAAACAATAGAAAGCTTTCCCTGCTAATCTTTCTAACATTTGATCAATAAATGGTAGCGGGAAATGGTCTTTCAATGTTACCGCATTCAAGCGGCGGTAGTCAATACACACTCTCCAACCGGTTTGGGGTCGGGTGGAGACCAAGTCTCCTTGTGCATTCTTGACTACCGTCACTCCTCCCTTTTTGGGGACGACTTGAGTTGGGCTAACCCAACGAGAGTCGGAAATAGGGAAAATGATACCCATTTGCAATAGCTTAATTACCTCTTCTTGCACTACCTCCGCCATGGGTGGATTGAGCCTCCTTTGGGGTTGGCGGACCGGTTTGGCATCCACTTCAAGTCGTATCTTGTGCATGCAAGTCACCGGGCTTATCCCTTTTAGGTCCGCTATGCTCCACCCAAATGTTTCCTTATGCTTTTCAAGTAGTGATACCAATTTGCCTTCTTGGTCCTCGGTGAGGGTGCTTGAAATGATAAGTGGTAGGGTGTTCTTGTCCCCTAGAAAGATGTACTTTAAATGGCTTGGGAGGGTCTTCAACTCGACCTTAGGAGGTTGGATAATGGAAGGGAGGGGCTTGTGGAGTGGAATACTTAAAGCAAACAACTCGGATAGGTTTGCCAGTGCAGGACGCAGGCTGCGTCCAGTGACGCAGGCTGCGTCGTCCGACGCAGGCTGCGTCGTGTGACGCAGGCTGCGTCGAGCACTGCCTTGCCCTGTTTTCAGCATCTCTATGACGTTGATCTCCTCATATGTTTCTATTGGCTCTTCCTTCTCCAATTCTTCAAGACATTCCTGCACATCAAAAGGCAACAACAAGCGCAAACCTTCCTCTTCCATGGGGTTAGTTAAAGCTACCTCGAGTGGGTCTCTATCACAAAGTTTATACATTTGATTCACTAATGGCTCAAAGATATCCAAGAAGAAACAAGATTGATGGTCACTCGGGTGCCTCATGGAGTCATATGTATTGTAAGTTAACCTTTTTCCTTCAAATTCCATAGTCAAGCACCCGTTTGAAACATCGATCTTGGTATTTGAAGTTTTCATAAACGGCCTACCAAGAAGGAGAGGGGTGGCACTAGAGCTAGATTCCATATCTAAGACGTAGAAATCCGCCGGAAAGACAAGATTATCGACTTCCACTAGTACATCCTCTACCATGCCCGTGGGGTAAACACTAGACCTATCGGCAAGTTGAATGACTACCCCGGTCTTAGACAAAGGTCCTAAACCTAGGGTCTCATAAATAGATAGAGGCATGACATTTATAGAAGCCCCTAAGTCTAGCATGGCACGTTTAAAACTCTTTCCCCTAATAGTGCAAGGAATAGTGAACATGCCCGGGTCTCCACATTTCTTTGGTAAATTTTGTTTGAAAATGGCCGACACATGTTCACTCACCCTAACCTTATGGGTTCCCTTCTTTGGATTTCTCCTAGGTGTGCAAAGTTCTTTCAAAAACATTGCATACCTAGGGACACTATTCAACAAGTTAAGGAGAAGAATGTTAACCTCACATTTCCGGAAAGTCTCATATAAGTCATTCTCCTTGGCATATTTTCTTGTGCTTATCAAAGCACTAGGAAATGGGACTTCCGGTATGTACTCCTCCACTTCATCATCTTCAATAGTGTCCTTGCTCTTCCTTGAATTTTCTCCCTTTGGGTCCATGCTTTTGGATGCCCCTTTTTCATTTCTCAATATCTCTTCTTGACCCACCACCAATTCTCCTTGGTCTTCAATCTCAATGGTTTCCATCTCAATATTCGTCATCTTTTCCTTTCCTTTGCCAAGGGGGTGTACTTCCAACTCTTTGCCTCCCCTCAATGTCATGGCACTAGCATTTTCCCTTGGTGGGGGAATGGTTTGAGATGGGAATCTTGTGGCGCTTGAGGCTTGGGATTTTGACAAATTTGAGGCCATTTGGGATAGTTGGGTTTCCAAGTTGTTCACCCTAAGGTTGTTAGCCTCCCTATCCTTCCTTGCTTCCTCTCTATCCCTCCTTGCCTCCTCCCTATCTTTCTCTTGATTGGCAAGGAGTGTTTGCAAGATGTCACTCAAGTTCCCTTGAGAAGAAGAATTCCCTTGATTTGGGTTTTGGTTTGGTTGTCTTTGGGATTGAGAATTATTTGGAAAATTTGAGTTGTTGGGTCTTGGGTTGTTGTTGTTGAAATTTCTTTGGGGGGGTTTTGGTTGAAATTTGTGTTTCGGTTTTGGGTTGGATTTTGGGCTCTCAAGTGATTGAATTGACCATTTTCAAAACTCTTTGACTTGTCTCCTCCCCACCCCAAAAGATCACGATTTCACACTTGGTTATACATCCCTCCACCACTTGGGTTTCTAGCATTGTAGTTCCCATACCCCATGGCATTGACACTCTCCATGGTGGCTCCTTGCTCAATCATGATGTAACAAGTATTTGTAGCATGGTCACCTCCACAATAAGAACATTCAAGCAGTTCGGGGTGTTGAGAAAATGAACTACCTTTGTTGACAACCAAGTTTGATACCAAGCTTTTGAGTTCACCCATCTCTTGCATGAGTTTGTGATTTTGAGAGGCATGAGAATCTTCCATGGAAGATACATTTCTAGAGCTTCCTCCCCTTTCATTCTTCCTCCCGTAGCTTCTTGTATTCATAGCCAACTTCTCAATAATGTTGTTGGCCTCGGCCACATTAAGTGTATCAATACCACCTCCGGTGGCGGCTATAATCATCCGTTGGTCATTTTGGCGTAATCCTTCATTGAAGGCCGTCAATAGATCATCTCCCGACATCCCATGATAAGGACACCTTGCCACGAGGCTTTTGAATCGCTCCCAATAGTCATAGAGAGTTTCCCCCATGTCTTGCTCAATGGTAGTGATGAGCTTCTTTGAATGGTTATGCCTTGAATCCGGGTAGTATTTCTCAAGAAATTTCTTCTTCAAACCCACCCAAGTATGGACGGAATGGGCCGGAAGACAAAATAACCACTCCTTAGCGGCATCTTGTAGAGAGAATGGAAATGCCCTAAGCTTAAATTGGTCTTCGGTCACTCCTTGAGGGATGGCCCCTTGGCATATCATGTGAAATTCGGCCAAGTGCCTATTGGGATCATTCCCCACCATTCCATGAAATCTTGGCAAATTATGAACAAAGAAACCCTTTAGCTCGAAATTTACATCCCCCATGGGAGGGTATGCGATACACAACGGTTGCTCTTCATAGTTTCTTGCCCGGATTTCACCGATAGTTCTATTATCTTCCATTTCGGGTGGGTAGATGATGTTCAAAGGTGGTGGTCTCCTAGGAGGTGACTCAAACACTTGTTCTTGTGGTTCTTGTGGTTCTTGAAAAATATTGTTCCCAAACTCTTCTTCACTAGGCTCCCTCCCAAAAGGTCTCCTATAGAGGGGGTTCGAAAACAACCAATTGGAAATGCTACTTGAGGACGGGTCAATGTCTTGGTCACCAAATCCTTCTTGTGACCTAGGCATAAACTTTTAAAAACAACTCCACAACACAATTAGTAACTTCAAACCCAAGTAACCTTCAAACAATACAAAAAGAAATATTTGAAAAACAATCTAAACAAATTATGACGCTAACAAGAGTTTCAATTTGATAAATTAGCTAAATTGCCTTCCCCGGCAACGGCGCCAAATTTGACGGGCTTATTTTCGGGGTCGTTAATTCCGGAAACTAGCTATGCCAAGTAACAATTTATAAAACCAAATCTAGACTCAAACTATCCTAAGTAAAGGGTAGTAAGGGTAAGACAAGGATCGAAACCAAGAGAAGGCGGTGAATGCTAATAATCTAATCTAGACTCTTGCTAAAAACCGATTAAACAAATTAATAAATCTAACCAAAAATTAAACACTAATTGAAACAAAGACTAGAATTACTTAATAACTATGATATTCACAATGGTAAACATGTAGATAACAAATAGGGAGAAAGTTTTTCATGAGAAATGATTGTCAATCCTAGAATCACCAATAACAACTAAATAATCAAATATTTCAAATAAGGAAAAACAACTTAGTGCAATTATCCCAAGTTCCCCCACAATTAACGAAGTAAAGATCCCTCCTTTCCTCCCTTCTCTATTTATCTACTGCAAACTTCAAAAAATTAGCCACCATGAATTAAACCATCCATAAATGACCCAATACAACTAAACCCATACTTATTAAACCATAAGCATAAATAAAGATGCAAGCTTTAAGCACAAAACCAAAGAAGCATGCTAGATTTATGAACTAAAACATTAAACCATGTTCTAAATACATAATAACCCAAATTCCACTCAAAAGATTCTAACTTTTAAACCAAAGTTACAATCTTTCAAGTTGCATCAACAAATATCAAGACAAATCAACCAAATTCATCAAGACAATGCAATTTAATCAAACAAACAATTGCTAAGATGGTTGGTCTTAACAACAATTCATTCAATAATGAAAATCAAACAAAGGAAGATGAAATTAAATAGAGAAGGAAGGATTAAAAAGTCTTACAATGCTAAAAAGGGAAGAACTTGTTCAAATTACACTAAGTAAAAGGAGATTAGCTACCCATAGTCTTCATAATACAACCAATTTCTAAGGAAAACCCATTACAAAAGCTAAACTTGAAGAACAAAAAGAGAGAAATGCTAAGGAAAATATGATGTTGTATGGTGAATGCTTCATGCCTTTGTCTCTCTTCAGAAATCTTCTTTTATACCCTTGGTCCGCAAACCTAGGGGCCTTGAAATATGGGCTTCCAAAAGACAAGATGAGAAAATGAGAAAAACCCGTGCTGAGAGATGACGCAGGCTGCGTCCTACGACGCAGGCTGCGTCATGCTGACGCAGGCTGCGTCCTACGACGCAGGCTGCGTCATGCTGACGCAGGCTGCGTCCTACGACGCAGGCTGCGTTGAACGCTGCCAGATTTTCTTCTTTGCTTTCCTTCTTGACTTTCGTTGACCCCATGGATATTGACCCCGCCTTGACTTCCATTGACCCATTGGGCTTTGTCTTCAAACCTTGGTGATTCATTGTTCGCCCACTTCAAGTTCCGGGTTTTTGGGTCTCGGGTTTTCGGGTTTGACTTTTATTGACTTTCGGGATTTGACTCTTAAATTTGACTTAAAATACTAAATACTAACACTATTACAAAAACTAAAATTAACGTAAAACAAAGCTAATGACCCGTAAAAAGTAGAACGAAAGACTCTAAAAGTTACTACTAGACACGACATTATTTGACGTTGTC
>JAIUZE010022172.1:0-27343 GCA_022085475.1 Heliosperma pusillum | reverse complement strand
GGTTGAATGAGTTGGCTAAGACTTCTTAACCCATTAGCGAATTAATCTTTTGAATTTAGGAGTTTGAATGATGCCTTGAGTTGTAAAATGCTTTTGAGACTAAGTGACTTCTTGTGGATTCTAGTTTATGTGTTAGAGTATAGGCTTGGTGAAAAAGCATTTGGCTATAGTTCTTGGATTTAAAGATATGATCTTATCTTATGGTATCAGAGACTTGTTTGAAGTACTAAGGTTTCGGTAAGTTGAACCATATTACTTGAGGATTATAGATATGAGCAAGATTCGATGATGTGAGTTATGATGGAAATACCTTGGGACGTTAATGATGATGTTTGACCTGAGGTTATACTTTGTTAATAATGAACTCGCGGGCTATATGATATTGATGATGACGTTTTGTATGGTGTTTTACCTTGTTGGTCATAAGAGTTGAAAAGAGATTAGTATGGAGAATTCCTTATTGGTTCTTCGGTTTTTGAAACCTTTGGGAATGTGTCAAATTATGGAGTTGAGAGAATGTTATTATACTTTAGTTGCAATTCCGCATTTGGGAATCCGTGTGATATGAAAGTATGGATGAATTGGGTTGTGATCGATTTGTTAAATCTAGGTGTACCTTACTCCGATGATTTGTGGTACGAGGGTCCCTTGTAAGAGACCTTTGTTATTGGGATGATTTGCTTTGCTATCACCCTAAGTCTGAAAGGAGAAATTTTGTGGATTAAACCTTAAACCTTTACTCGTGCCATCATTCCTTTTCATTTCCATTCTTGAATGTTTTTGTCAAGATTGATCTTTAAGAAATCGTATGCTCGTATCTTCTTTCTTACTAGGATATCTTCATAACTCTACTATCTGCTTTATCTCTTTCTTGACCTCGTTACTTTCAGCGCTCCTCTCTTTTAATCTCGTGCCTTATTTATTCCCATGTTCTCCTTGAGATTCCTTATCGTTTTCTATCTCGTTGCTCCTTCATCTTCTCTCTAGTGGATTGGATATTCCGTTTGTAAGGCTCAGAGAATAAGCGTGATGTAATTTGGGATTCTTTAGTTAGAATATATGTCCTTGGATTGAGCAAATTTCATGTTGTATTTCATCATGGGAAATAGGACTTAATATCTAGGATGAATCCTAATAGTGATAATGTATCCTCTCTTAGTAGTTTTAGATTTGGAGCTTGGTATTGTAGTGATATTTTGAGAATTGAGTTGATCATGATAATAGTTCGTTGTTGTTGGGTATTTTAACGGTTGCTTGGTATGTCATTTGGGAATTGGATGTCTCTAATTGGTGGATTCTAAAAGAGACTTTGTTTTAGGGTAATTAAGTTGGTACCCAAAGTTTGAGGAGTTTTGTCATAAATGAAAATCGATTCATTTTGAGTTTTAGATGATCTAAATGATTTGAATGGTTGTCTGATTTCCAAGTGATTGGTCATTTGTGGTTTGAAATTAGTAATTTTCTTTTATCCTTAAGGAATCATAGTTTGAGATTGAGAAATGTTCGTTGCAAGCCTTGGATAGTGAGTCCTCAGTTGTTATGGATTATAGAGATAAAATGGTGAACCCATTTATCTTGAGGATTAGTAACCACCATAGCTTTATAATGTGACTCTTTATATTTGAGGTTTTAGGCGTAGTAATGATCGAATTAAGGATGTTATGGCGTATTACAGAATCATTATAAGCGATAATGGATTGTGGATTTTCCCTTGTCGTGAGACTTTGGATGAGACTAGTTGGATCTTCGATAATTATGTTTGGTTGCGTGGATTGTGTTTTGATTTTCGAGGATGAGAAAGTTCATTGTAAATTTAGGATAATGAGTTTGAAGTAAATTGGATTAAAGGATTTCATGGTAAGTCCTTTACTTTGTGGTTGTTAGCGATCATGTTTCCATAGATAAATACTTTGTTGGTGGTTTCTAGTAAGAGTTTTGATGAAACTTAGAAGATTAGAGTGCGTAATAAATCTTTCATGTGGATTGTTAGTTGTGGAGTCTACCGTGCCGATGGACCTTAGTAGATTCTAATTGGATTCGAATAATTGGGATTTGTTACTCGAAGTTTCGTGATTATGGAATATTTTTGTAGGACTTCTGATGATTGAAAATGATGAGTTGCAAATTGGGTAAATTGCAGTCTCTTGAGGATTTGGTTTATTAGTAGATTTAGTCATGCGAATTCTTGTAGATCTTCCTGCTGACTTTATCTCGATCTTCCTATCCCAAAGAGTTCGATTTGTTTCGTTTTTGCGTGTTTTGTATATATTTTGTTACCCTGAATTGTGTGTGAATTGTGCGAGTCGCTCTATGTACGTGTAATGTCTTGTTATTTGATTTTATCTTTGATAAAACTTTCAAATTTCCATATTATATTTCTAGTTTAACGTTTCAAAGAAGTCTCAAGATGGTTTGTGTACCCTCTGTTTGGAGAAAATGGATTTCTTTTGCTTTTATATTTGGATTTTGCGTTTGGTTGGATGTTTGCACTTGTTATTGGAGACGTCTGATAACTAGTCCTGCACTTACTAACGTTGTTTTGAATTTCGATTTCACTATTTCGACTTTAATTTGATTTGGATAATTTGAGTTCTAGTTCGCGACATGCACTTTTGAGATCCGTAAGTAAAGTTTCTCACCTAGGAAAATTTCCTTAAACCGTTTTCGAGAAGAACATCATTTCATAAATGTTTTTCCCTTATAAAAGTTTTCATATTAATTTTGAAAACCGATTCTTGTCATTGATACTTTTATTTTCTACTCTCAAGTTTTGAGGACGAAACTTTTTAAAAGGTGGGGTGATTGTAACACCCGGAAATGTACCATATTTTTCTAGTAGAAATATTTTACGAAATCTTTTCAGCAAATTTAAGTTTTAATTTAGAATTTAAAGTTTCGAGTCGAATTTAGAATTTCCGAGTTCGTATTTGGAATTTCCGCGAGATTTCATGAGAATCCCGTCTTAAGGCGAGTTTGACTTTTGTTGACTTTTTCCCATAAATATCTCATACTCCCTTAATCTATTTCATTCAACACAAACCAAAACCCTTACTTCTTCCTTAAGCAAAAATCAAAACCCTTGCCTCCATAAACTTTCCGATCTTGAAATCATCGTAGCTCTTTCGTTCTTTGCTTAAATTCACGTAAGTTCGTCTCATTCTTCCCCTCTTACCTTCCTCTATCCGTATTGATATTAAAATTACCGTCTTTCTCGCTTTTTAAATTATCCGTCTTTCTCAAGGTGAATGATATTCATCTTTTATTATCTAATTGTATGTAGGTGGAGACTAGGAAGGTTTAGAATCGAGTAAAGACGCGTAAAGGTAACGGTGAAGGGTTACTCGATATCATTTACGTGTTTTATATGATTTCTATGTTAGAATTCGTATTTATAATATGATTAGTAAGCTTAGGAATTGAGTTATTGATGATGATTGTTGTTAGTTGATGATTGTTGATGATGATAATTGATTGTTGATAGGTTATAGAAGTTAAATATGAGAATTGAAAATGATTGAACTTGTGTATGTTGTTCTCGGGTAGGATGTAGTCCTGGCCGAAGGACCGGCTGCCGGTTCAGTGGCCGGCTGGGAATTCACTGCTCCGACCCTTTTTCGTAGAATGATCATATCTCCTTCGTTACTTGCTTGTTTTGGGCTTGTGACCATTCGTTGGAACCGTAAGAGGATAAGCTATCCCCTCGACTTGGAATTTCTGTATTTTCATATCTAGAACTCTAGTTATGACCGTTTGAAGTGGACCCTTGTTTTAGTTAGTTTCCAAACTTGCTTTTTGTGTGTAGTTGTGCTCCGAGCCGGGGTACCGGCCGCCTCCCTCCACACCGGCCTGGAACACGACTGTGTTTTCTTCTTGAAATTTCTAAAACTCGTAATTTATAATAGTTCGCATGATTCGTTTATCGTATAAGTTTACGTAGTGACTTATAATATTCATGTTTTGGATATATGATATTTCATTCGCTTGTATCACATGTTTTGTGACAGTTTTTGCTATGTCCCACTTTGAGTCGGTTTTTACAAATGATACGGTTTGAGCACTATTTTGTCTTGTGCTTTGTACTCTCATTCCCTTGGCTACCTTCCCGTTCGTAAGGCTGGAATGTCGGAACGGAGAGGTATCTACTGCTTAAATGCATGTGTAGTGGGCATACGACGACGTTGTTGGGAGTTGAACGCTATGCGTTGATCGACCCGGCCGTCAAATGTTGTGTACTTGCGAGGTGGTGTTATTTGCATGTAGCGTACCGCTTGTTATGAGGCTTGAGCTCTTTTCCGCCTCTTTCGTGAATTGATCTACCGAATTTGGGGTACTCGGCGTCATGTGTAAGACCGAGTCTTGGATGCGAAACGTCATCGCATGTCGAATCGGAAAACGGTTTATTCCGAGAATCTGGCCAGGTTTAGACTAGGACCGGATATTTATTATCGTCGTGCTACCAGGAGGAAATTAGTCTACATATACGAAATGTAGCATCGTGTATGCGTTCAGGGAAATGTTATATCCCGTGGATGCCTTTTAATCATACTTGCCATGTACACGGTGCTAGTGCGTTTCATTTAACGTGAGAGATGTCGTCTTTGTGTCGTCGTCTTTGAATGCGTGATTTCATGATATTATTCATGGTCATTGCATGATTGGGCACCGTCAATGTATTGGTTCGTGAATGGATGATAATATGATGAATTTATTGTGGTCATTGCATGACTTGGCATGGTTTGTTTGTCGAGTCTCAATCTTATCAAAATTATACCTCTAACGGTGAGATGTAAGCCCTAGTGAGCGTATTCGGTTGCCTAAGAGTGTCTTCCCTGAGTCTTTGTATAACATGATGGGTTCGGATTTGTACCTCTTATGCTCTTATCAATATATATTGAATTGCCTATCTATCCTTATCGTATCTCACATGTATATCTATATATGGATGATTTTACTTTTGTATTTCCTTCTATGTACGTTTAATGTGATATGGCTGGGAGAACCCGGAGTTACTCCCCACTGATTGTGGCGTTCATGTTTTTCATGACTGAACAGGTTGCTTGCATGGATGGCTTTTTGCTTATGCTATTTTGGGTTCGGGTGTGAGCTAGCGGGCGTTGTCCCTGGATGAAACACCTCTAGACGTTGTTTAGCTAGTTGATAATTACTTTGTCTTTTGTTAACACTTTGAGAGACTACGTCTCTTGTGGTATTTTTATTTAGTTTGTAATATTTTGACACTCCTCGTATTTTTCTATCTTGCATGTATAAAGGTTTTTAAAATACCGTATTTCCGCATATTAGTTCACATGCTTGTATGTTTTATATTTCCGCATTCGCGAGGGTTGTCACAAACATTCACAACATCGTCATCAACACATCCCGTCCTCAAGTAAGAAGAAAAGGAGATAAGGGAGAAGAGAAATAGGAAAGATATCACCAAAGCGTCTTCATTTTCCCTGTTTCGTGCCTCTTATGATGTGGGGTGCAACTATGGATGGAGATAAACAGAAACACACGGCAATATATACAAAATAAACTATATACAACCTAATCTAAACATATATTTTTTGGAAAATTTTCAAATTTTTCGATTTTTAGGCATTTTTCGACTTTTTTCAAATATCAACGATATATACAAAGGATATACAAAGGAAATAAAATCCTCCCCCACTTAAGTCTTACTCGTCCTCGAGTAAGTGACTCAAATATGAAAAGAGGAGAAAAAAGAAAAATAAGACAAGTTTTTTTTTGTTTTTTTTTTTGGGAATTCCCTCCCCACACTTAGGTATTTACATGGTGTGAGGGGTGAATTTAAAACAAAGAACATGTTTTTGGTATTTTGGAAAGTTTTCAATTTTTTTTTTGGGTTTTCCAATAAAATGCAAATGCATGATTCTAGTCTAAATGCTCAAAAGAAATACAATGCAAACTACGCTATATGGATGCAAGACTTAACATGTGACGATATTTTACAAAAATTAAATTCTAATGCAAGCCTAAATGAATGCAACTAAATGGATAACTAAACGAGGATATATTACAAGTATCTAAATGCATACAAAAATATAAACATGATGAAGATTTGGATTAAAGGGATTATACTCATGGGTGTACCGCCTCAGGAGTATCCAGTAAAGTCAGTGTATGTAGTATCAAAATGGCCACTACCAACCTCTGCATAGGACTCATCTACACCCCTGGCTCCCGATCCAGAGCCATTCAAAATCTCGAACCTAGGACCTATCCTATCAAACCATTCGGCATTCTAAGCCGCCGTCTCGGGATCCACCTCCTCCTCATCAACTACCGGTTGTGCAAAAACCGGCGCAGAATAGTAATCATGCTGGACATTGAAGTCCCCAAACACCCTGGAACCCTGATCATAACCACCCTCGGGCCACATGAAGTAGGATGGATGCGGACCAATGGGCTCCCTATACCCCTCCCTACACCAGTTATTGTAGGAGGGGTATTGGCCAAGAGCTAAGTCGTAGTACATCCTATCCATCCGCTGGGATAAAAACGCCCTCTCCCTAGCTTCCTCTTCTCTCTCTTTGGCCGCCATCTCTCGATCTCTAGCCGCCATCTCGGAGGCCAAAGTCATATCGGCCATGAATTTGATTAAAGAAGGGTCCAAAGGGGGGTAGCTAGGTGTGGTGGAAGATGATGCCTCGGGTTGGGACGAATGAGGCCAAGGACGCCATTGTTGTTGATGCATAAAGGAGGGGTTCACATAAGGCATGGTAGTAGGAGTGGGGCCATGTTCTTCTCTCCTATAGGTAGTGACGGGGGCAGTGGGATCTCGCTTGAAAGCGGTGATTGGAGCTAATTGATCTTCTGGGTTATCTTGAAGTGGTGGCGGAGGGTTCTCTTCCTCTAGGGGGAGGAGATAGTGCGCGCTATCGGGAACAACTTTCATAGCCGCACTATTCGGGAGGGGAATAGAGTTGGTCCCTCGGATCCTCCAATACATTTTCCTGTCCTCAACTCGCTTCACGACCCACTCAAGCTTCGATGTAATATAATCCTCCGTCAACAAAGAACATCCCCCCAAACACCTCAAATTCCTCTCATCTAGCGCATTTTTGCAAAGGGCATGGGCAATCTTAGTAACAATTCCCCCAATATGGATACCGGTAGGGCTAAATGGATCATTGGACAATTTTTGGAAGTGTAGAGCGACATGGTGACCAATGTTTACCCCAAATTTACTCGGCTTTTGAAATAAATAAGCCGCCAAAATAGAGAGCTCATCGGCCCGGAAATTGTGACACTCCTCCCTCCCAAACAAGGTCCAACCCATAAAACGATGCCATATCCGAATAGGAGCGTTGTGACAAGCATTTGCTGGCTTTTTAGCTCCCTTCTCAACTTCCATCCCCGAGATTGCAGTCCACACATCATTCAAATTAAAATTTTCCGGGACTTTATAAGATTTGTGGAATTTAACACCCAAAACCTTACAGAATTTTTCTAAGGGGAGATTAAAAGCAGTATTCAGGAGGCGAAAAGAAACCATCCTAATCATGCCCGTGTTGCGGTCTTTCTCATGACTAAAGGAACTCAGAAACTCCCAAGTAAGACGGGGGTAAGTACGGAAATGTTGACCGTAAAGTTCCCCCATCCCTAAACCTTTGAAAAGTTCTAGGGTGACCGTATCAAGGCCGAAATTGCGCATAGAATTCCTACAAATGAAACGGGAATGGGGTAGGTTACGGCGCTTTAGACATTGAAACTTACCTCGTGCAATCTCGCTAACGAAGACGACATGCGGAAAGTCGTCATCCGGACCCATTCCCGCTACTACTTGCTGGAGTCGTGCTTCCAACTCCGCCTCAAGTTGGGCCCTAGTTCTCTTCCTTGGTGGTTGTTGAGCCATGGTGAGTTTTTGTGATAGTCAATTGAAATTTGGGAAAAAATGGGGAAAAGTTGAGGTTTTTGATTTGTGGGATGTATTTGTGTGATGTAGTGGGTTATTTGTTAGGTTGAATGTTGGATTGGTGGAGTTTATGGTGATTTTAATGGAGTTTTTGTGGGGTTTTTGAAGGAAGAAAGATAAAGAAAGGAGAAGAAACCAAGAAGAATGAAGAAAGAAAGAAAAATAAAAGGCTCACGAGTGTTTATTATGCCTCGGGTGAGTTCTGCGCCGGTCTAGGCACCGGCCGCCGGTCGACCGGCCTGGAACCCAATGTGATTTTTTGGATTTTTGGCCTTCGCTTCTTTTCTTGTGTTCAGGTGTTCCCAGCCGGCATAGTGACCGGTCGCCGGTCGACCGGCCAGGAACACAGCTCAAAAAAATTTCAAGTTCAAATGCTCAGTGATTTTGTGGTCCACCGGCCTAGAACACAGGTCAAAAACTTCCAAGATTCCAACTTCTATGAATATGTGTTCCAGGCCGGTCGGCACACCGACCGCCTGATGCCGGCCTGGAATACATGCACTTCGATTTTCATTTTTCACAAGTCGCTTCTGGAGTGCTCCAGGCCGGTCGGCACACCGGCCGCCGGCTGCCCGGCCTGGAGCACTTCTCCCTTATTCCCTTCTTCAAATTCACAACAAAACTTTTCTTAGTCACCAACAATCTCGACCCAACCAACATATTCCCAATGATACGGTTTCTAATCAAACCCGACTACTATTGTTTCAAATCTACCTAAGACTTCTTCCAAGGACTAAATACCCGAGTACACAATCTCAAATCTTCACAACTACTCCTAATATGCATGCTATATACAAAAAATCGGTGGTTGTTGAGGAACTCCACCAAACCTAACAAAGCATAATATCTTACAAATAGGACTCTTCCTCGGGAAGTGGATCCCCAAGGAAGAGTACTTCCACCGTTCCTTTCTCATCTCCATCAAAGTATCTCTTCACTCTATGCCCATTTACTTTGAAATTTCCACCCTCTTCACTCCAAAGTTCGAAAGCTCCATGAGGTGATATGTCAATAACTTTGAAGGGTCCCGACCATCTCGATCGTAGCTTCCCCGGAAACAATTTGACCCTAGAATTATAGAGTAAGACTTGATCACCCACTTTTATATCTTTATCAACCAATTTGGCGTCATGCCATTTCTTTGTTTGCTCTTTGTAAATCTTTGAGCTCTCGTAGGCATCAAGTCTTAGTTCTTCAAGTTCACTCATTTGGTGAAAACGTAGCTCTCTCTGGCCATGTCGATGTCAAAGTTCATTTCCTTTAAGGCCCACCATGCCTTGTGCTCCAACTCGATTGGCAAGTGACAAGCTTTGCCATAGACAAGCTTGTAGGGAGTTGTACCGAGAGGAGTTTTGAAGGCGGTGCGAAGGGCCCATAGCACATCGGGGAGTTTTTGAGACCAATCCCTTCTACTTTTGCTTGTGGTCTTCTCCAAGATGGCTTTTATTTGACGGTTTGAGACCTCTACTTGCCCACTTGTTTGAGGGTGGTAGGCAAGATCGGTCTTGTGAGTGACACCATGAGAAGAAAGCAAGATCTTGAAAGTGCTCTTCCTAAAGTGCGAACCCCCGTCATTAATCACCACTCTCGGGGTCCCAAATCTCGGAAAGATAGTGTTTTTGAAGAGCTTGATAACAACTTTAGCATCATTTGTTGGGGTAGCCACGACTTCAATCCACTTGGACACATAGTCCACCGCAACTAAAATGTACTCATTCCCACAAGAGTTAGGGAATGGTCCCATGAAATCAACTCCCCAACAATCGAAAAGCTCAATCTCAAGAATGTTTTGAAGGGGCATCTCATTTCTTTGGCTTATGTTCCCCGTTCTTTGACATCGATCACAAGATTTGACAAAATAGTGGATATCTTTGAACATAGAGGGCCAAAAGAAACCACCTTGTAACAGCTTTGCAATGGTGTGAGACGTACCAAGGTGGCCCCCATAGGCCGAATTGTGAATCCGATCGACTATTTCCATGCCCTCTTCCCTCGAAACACATCTTCTAAACATGCCATCACCACACTTGCGAAAAAGATGAGGGTCATTCCAAAAGTAACGTTTGGAATCATGCTTCAATTTCCTTCTAGCTCTGGCATCTAGCTCTTCCGGAATGAACCCGCTCACAATGAAATTCGCCAAGTCCGCAAACCATGGTGATTTACCACTAATCATCATCAAACTATCTTCTCTCAACCACTCATTGATCGGGCCACTCTCATCCTTCAACCCATGATCTTCGGTAGTCAATCTAGATAGGTGGTTGGCAACAACATTTTCCGAGCCCGCCTTGTCTGTAATCTCCAAGTCGAACTCTTGAAGTAACAGAACCCACCTCAAGAGCCTTGGCTTTGCATCTTTTTTCACTAACAATTGTCTCAAGGCGGAATGATCCGAGTATACCACAACCTTAGAACCAACAAAGTATTGCCGAAATTTTTCCACGGCATGAACAATGGCTAACATTTCTTTTTTCGTCGTAGAGTAGTTGACTTGGGCTTGATCTAGAGTTTTGCTTGTGTAGTATATTACATGGTGCCTCTTGTCCACAACTTGGCCAAGCACCGCCCCGACCGCATAATCGGAGGCGTCACACATAACTTCGAAGGGAAGGCTCCAATCCGGTGAGCGGATTATGGGAGCCGTCACAAGGGCCTCCTTCAACCTTCAAAAAGCACTCAAGCAAAATTCATCAAATACAAATGGGGTGTCCTTGAGAAGAAGAGAAGTCAAAGGCTTGGCAATTTTAGAAAAATCCTTGATGAAACGTCGGTAAAAGCTCGCATGGCCTAGAAAGCTTCTCACTCCCTTCACATTTGTAGGGGGTGACAAGTTTTCTATCACCGAAACCTTAGCCATATCAACTTCTATCCCTCTCTTAGACACGATGTGACCAAGCACAACCCCCTCCTCCACCATAAAGTGACATTTCTCCCAATTGAGGACGAGGTTGTGCTCCTCACATCTTTGCAAAACATTCGACAAATTCAATAACCCAAGATCAAATGAGTCTCCATGGACACTAAAATCGTCCATGAAGACCTCCATACTCTTTTCAAGAAAATCGGCGAAAATTGCCATCATACATCTTTGGAACGTCCCCGGAGCATTACAAAGCCCAAAGGGCATCCTCTTATAAGCATAAACTCCTATGGGACAAGTGAATGTGGTCTTCTCTTGGTCTTCCGGGTGTATGGGGATTTGGAAAAACCCGGAATAACCATCTAGAAATGAATAGTAAGAATGCCCCGCTAACCTTTCAAGCATTTGGTCAATAAAGGGGATGGGGTAGTGGTCTTTGAGGGTGGCGGCATTTAATTTGCGATAATCAATGCACATCCGCCACCCGGTCACGGGCCTAGAAGCTAAGAGAGTCCCATCCTCTTGTTCCACCATAGTTACCCCTCCTTTCTTGGGCACTACATGGACGGGACTCACCCAAGAACTATCGGTTATTTGGTAGATAATCCCGGCCTCTAGCAACTTCATCACCTCATTTTTCACCACTTCCGCCATTTTAGGGTTCAACCTACGTATCCCATCTACCTTAGGTTTACTGTAACACCCGGAAATGTACCCTATTTTTCTAGTAGAAATATTTTACGAAATCTTTTCAGCAAATTTAAGTTTTAATTTAGAATTTTATGTTCCGAGTCGAATTTAGAATTTCCGAGTTCGTATTTGGAATTTCCGCGAGATTTCATGAGAATCCCATTTTAAGGCGTCTTTGACTTTTCTTGACTTTTGAGTCGTCTTTGACTTTTCTTGACTTTTGAGTCGTCTTTGACTTTTCTTGACTTTTGAGTCGTCTTTGACTTTTCTTGACTCTTAAGTCGACTTTGACTTTTGTTGACTTTTCCGACTCACCCTTTACTTATACTCCCTCACACTCCTTAACCTATTTCATTAACACAAACACCAAAATCATTCCTTCTTCCTCATCAAACCACCAAAACCTAAACCCCTCTTTGATCCGATCTTATAATCATCATACCGCATTCGTTTCTTGTCGGAATTCGCGTAAGTTCGTCTTATTCTTCCCCTCTTAGCTTCCTCTATCCGTATTGGTAATAAAATTACCGTCTTTCTCGCTTTTTAAATTATCCGTCTTTCTCAAGGTGAATGATATTCCTCTTTTATTATCTAATTGTTTGTAGGTGGAGACTAGGAAGGCTTAGTAATCGTTTAAAGACGCGTAAATGTAACGGTGAAGGGTTACTCGGTATCATTTACGTGTTTTATGTGATTTCTAGGATAGAAACCATGTTTTAGATTATAGTTAGTAAGCTTATGACTTGTATTATTGTTGATGGATGTTGTTTATTGAGTATTTACATGAGTATTGATGAATTAGAATGATAGTCGATAATTATCAAAAGTCGACTTTGATGAAACAAGGCATTTTCGTGTACTGCTGACCTCAGCCGGTCGACCGGCAGCCGGTCAGACCACCGGCTGGGGCAGTGGCTGTATATTTTGGCATTTTTACGTGATTTTGGAATATGAGGTTGGGCTCAGCCGGTCGACCGGCAGCCGGTCAGACCACCGGCTGAGACACCCCCTTCTTCCTTTGTTTTTCATATGACCCATTGGTCCCAGCCGGTTGACCGGCAGCCGGTCAGCCTGACCGGCTGGGACACACTGCATTTTCAAGTTGGTTTTCGTATTGACTTGTGGTCTGAGCCGGTGGACCGGCAGCCGGTCAACTTGACCGGCTGGCACCTGCTGGACTTTGTTTGTATTTCTTGTTTACGATTTAAATTATAATAATTCGCATGATTCGTTTATCGTATAATTTTACGTAGTGACTTATAATATTCATGTTTTGGATATATGATATCTTATTCGCTTGTATCACATGTTTCGTGACGATTTTTCGATATGTCCCACTTTGAGTCGGTTTTACAAATGATACGGTTTGAGCACTATTTTGTCTTGTGCTTTGTATTCTCATTCCCTTGGCTACCTTCCCGTTCGTAAGGCTGGAATGTCGGCACGAAAAGGTATCCTACTGCTTAAATGCATGTGTTAGTGGGCATACGACGACGTTGTTGGGAGTTGAACGCTATGCGTTGATCGACCCGGCTGTCAAATGTTATGTACTTGCGAGGTGGTGTTATTTGCATGTAGCGTACCGCATGTTATGAGGCTTGAGCTCGTTTTCCGCCTCTTTCGTGAATTGATCTACCGAGAATGTGGGTACTCGGCGTTTTATTTGTAAGACCGAGTCTTGGATGCGAAATGTGATCGCATGTCGAATCGGAAAATGTGATTCCGAGAATCTGGCCAGGTTTAGATTAGGAGCCTTATCGTTCCTACCAGGAGGAAATTAGTCTACATATACGAAATGTGATCGTATATGCGTTCCGGGAAATGTGATCCCGTGGATGTCCTTTTAATCATACTTGCCATGTACACGATGCTAGTGCGTTTCATTTACCGTGAGAGTTGTCGTCTTGTGTTGTCGTTCTTTGAATGCGTGATTTCATGATATTATTCATGGTCATTGCATGATTGGACACCGTCAATGTCTTGGTTCGTGAATGGATGATAATATGTTGGTTTTAATGTGATCATCGCATGACTTGACTTGGTTTGTCTGTCGAGTCTCAATCTTATCAATCTTATACCGCTAACGGTGAGATGCAAGCCCTAGTGAGCGTATTCGGTTGCCTAAGAGTGTCTTCCCCGAGTCTTTGAATAACATGATGGTTTCGGATTTGATTTCCATATGAACTTATCATTATATCTCGTATTGCATATCTATTCTTATCGTAACTCACATGGATATCTATATATGCATGATTTTCTTTTTTGTATTTCCTTATATGTACGTTTAAGGTGATATGGCTGGGAGAACCCGGAGTTACTCCCCACTGATTGTGGCGTTCATGTTTTTTCATGAATGAACAGGTTGCTTGCAATGGATGACTTTTTGGATATGATGTTTTGGGGTTCGGGTGTGAGCTAGCGGGCGTTGTCCCTGGAAGTTTCACCTCTAGACGATTTAGCTAGTTTTGCTAAACACTTGTTCTTTGCTAACATTTTGAGAGACTCCGTCTCTTTGTTATATTCCGTACTTAGTTTGTAATATTTTGACACTCCTCGTTTTATTTATCTTGCATGTATAAAAGTTTTTAAAATACCGTATTTCTGCATATCATTTCACATGCTTGTATGTTTTATATTTCCGCATTTGTGAGGGTTGTCACATTTACTACCCTCCTGCAAGACAATTCTATGCATCCAAAGATTAGGACTTAAACCTTTGATATCATCAATGCTATATACAAGGGAGCCCCTATGAGTTTTCAAGATTTTCAAAAGTTCAAGTTCTTGGCCTTCAATCAAATTAGCATTGATGATAACGGGATAAGTCTCTCCCTCACCTAAAAAAGAGTACTTAAGTGAGGGAGGTAAGGGCTTTAGTTGTACCTTTGGAGGGAGAAGGCCCTCCACCTTCTTCAAGAGCTCATCATCTATCTCATGGTCATCTCCCATCTCCTCATCATGGAGTGCCACTTGTAGAGCTTCTTCTTCACACTTCTCTTCTTCATGCACCCTTTCAACCACTTCCTCTATGACTTCTACCGAGCAAGCTTTGTGAAACATTGGTCCCTTCACTAGATGAGGAAGATTAAATTCAAGAGTTTTGTTCCCCACCCTAAAGGTTAGCCGCCCTTCCCTCACATCAATGAGGACTCCTCCGGTAGCCAAAAAGGGCCTACCGAGGATGATGGGAGTGTGGCTATCCTCCGGGATATCTAGGACAACAAAATCCGTGGGAATCAAAAATTTACCAACTTTAACGGGTACGTCCTCAAGCACACCCAAAGGTTGCTTAACGGACCTATCCGCTAGTTGTAGAGTCATAGAAGTGTGGGTTAAACTATCAAGCCCAATTCTTTTAGCAATAGTTAAGGGAATGACACTTACACTTGCACCGTTGTCACATAATGCCCTTGAAATCATGACTCCCCCTACAACACAAGGGATAGAGAAACTTCCGGGGTCCCCAAGTTTTTTTGGCATTTTGAAAGAGTTTGGATTAATGAGGAGAGCACTACACTCCGCCTATATAATCATAACATCTTGGGCACCCAAAGTCCTCTTGTGAGTCAAGACGTCTTTAAGAAATTTTGAGTAGGTGGGCATGTTCAATATAACATCGGTGAAAGGTAAGGTCACTTTAAGTCCCTCAAGCATTTTTCTAAATTGGGTGAACTTGAAGTTTTCCTTAGTTTTCAATGCTCTAGAGGGGTAGGGGATATCGGAAACAACAAGTGGAGAACTAGAAGATACCTTTGGAATGGGAGTTTTCTTGGTTACCTTAGCTCTTGCTATTGGTCGTACCTCTACTCCTTCATCATCGGCATCCTTGATCATCTCCTCCTCATAAGGCATAATTTCGATATACCCATCTTCTCCCTCTTTGGGTTGATCATCTTTACCCTTGCCATCATCTTTTAACTCCAAGGTAGGAGTCATAATGGGCTCTTCGGTTTCTTCACCTTCCTCAACATGCTCTTCATTTGGAATTTCATCATTCATCATATCCATGTAAGGGTTATCGAGCACAAGTCCACTCCTCAAAGTCACCGCACATGCTTGGTGGCTTGATGAAGGATCCTTGGAGCTTTTCCCTTGAGCAAGTAGACCTCCCGGAGGCCTTTGAGGATTGTTCAAAGCTTGAGAAGCTAACCTAGCTTCTAATTCCCTCACCTCTTTCATGTGAGCATTGGTGACATTTTGCAAGGCCAAGTTGTTTTGGATTTCCATGTTCTTGACAAGTTGCAAAACTTCACTCATTGAAGGCTCATTCTCTTGGTGGGGTTGGTTGGTCAAGGGAAGTGCAAATGCATAGTCATTCCGACTACTTGAACCTTGATTGTTGTTTCTTTGGTTGTTAAAGTTTCCTTGTTGCTTGTTATTGAAATTTCCTTGTTGCCCCCTTGAACCTTGACCATTGAAATTTGACCCTTGGCCTTGGAAAGAATGATCGAGAACCCCTTGACTTGCTTGATTGTTTTGGTTGCCTTGGTAAAAATTACCTTGGCCTTGGTTGTTGAAGTTTTGGTTCCCTTGGCTTTGGTTCCAATTTCCTTGACCTTGATTCCAATTACCTTGGTTTGAAAGTTACCTTTGTTATTGTAACCTTGATCATTGAAGTGTTGATTTTGGAATTGGTTTGATCCTTGGCCTTGTTGAGAGTTGTTGAATTGATTATTATAGTTTCCTCTTGAAAATTGACGTCCCCCTCTAGGTTGGGAAAAACCCGGAGGGTTGGAAGGTTGAGCTTGTGTGTGTTGAGGGTTTAACACATTTTGGCTTTTGTAACTCATGTTTGGGTGAAATTTCGAACTCGGATGATAGAAGTTGGAATTTGGGTTGTAAGCTCCTTGGTTTTGGAAGGGAGGCCTTGAGGGCCGTGGGTTGTTGTTGACTCCTTGAAATGCATTCACATGTTGATAGTCATTTCCTCCTTCATTGTTATAAGATACAGTATTCCCACAAACTTCAAAGGTGTGTCCATACCCATTGCAAATTTCACAAGTAGGGGTTTGATAAGCTTCCACCATAGGAGGTGCATAAGACCCACTAGCTTCATTCACATGATGGCCTTGACTTTGATTTTGAGCCTTTTGAAGCTCGGCAAAACCCTTAGTAAAAGTTTGTGTGAGCAAATCAATCTTGGCATTGGTATCCGCATTTGAAAAGTTCTCACTTGGGTACTTAGAACTCCTCCTCAAGCTATTTCCTCTAGTACCATAGCTAGACTCCGACTCAACCATTTTCTTAATCAATGCCGCCCCTTGTTGGTCATTCAAATAATCGAAACTTCCCCCCCGCGGAAGCATTCATCATAGCTTTGGTTTGAGGGAGAAGAGTTTGATAGAATGTTTGAGTGACATACCAATCCGCAATGCCATGATGGGGGCAACAGGCAAGTAGATCAATGAATCGATCACATGCCTCTCCCAAGGATTCTCCATCCTCTTGTTGGAAGGTTGTTATCTCATTTCTTAGCATCGCCGTTTTGGAGGCGGGGTAGTACTTGCTTAGAAACTCCTTAGCTAAGGCATCCCAAGTAGTAAAAGTGTTTGGAGCATGGTTGTTCAACCACCTCTCCGCCCGGTCTTTAAGAGAAAATGGGAACAACATTAGACAAAGGGTTTCCTCGGGCACACCATTCCTCTTCATGATTGCCACTCTACTTTTGAATTTCCTCAAGTGGGCATGAGCATCCTCATCGGGAAGGCCTCCAAAGCTATCCCGCTCAATTGAACTTATTTAAGCCGGGTGTATCTCAAAGTTATTTGGGGCCAAGACACCGAAATTGATTGGAGATTGGGTATCATCATTATTGGGTCGGTTACGATCACGTAAAGTCGTCATTTGTGGTTGATTTTGTTGTTGTTGAGGTGCTATAGGTGGTGAATTTGGTTGTGTGTTTTGTAAAGTATTGTAGAAGGGATTTTCGAATATGGGTTCAATGGTGTCGTTTTGTGGGTTATCGGTTGTTGGAGTGGATGTAGAAGCGATAGAAGTATTGGCTTGTTGATGGCTAACCCCTTCTTGAATTCCTAACCCGAGCAAGTGTATTAGCTCGGAGAGTCCTAAACAACCTTTCGGGCTCCGGTTGGCTCAAGAACAACCCTTCACCCCTAGGCATGCACTCAAAAGCAACTCAAAAACATGTTAGACTCCTAGTGTGTTTTTGGGCACACTAGGGAAAGACAATAATGCAAGGCACTCTACAAATAATCTAACAACTAAATACCAACAAAAACAACAAGTAACTTGGCTAAATCTAAGACACAAAACAAACTATGAGTTTCCTTACGCCATCCCCGACAATGTCGCCATTTGATGATTGTTTCGTCGTCAATGCAAACATCAAAAATAAACCCTGTATAAGTAGTATAAAGGGGTCGAATCCACGAGGATAGAGGGGTCAACTACAAGTTCGATCGAGTCCTATTCTAGCCTAACAAAGGTTGGATTGGAAGATTAACTAAGAACTAGAAAATGCAAGTAATCGCTAAATAATGTGGTAAAGACAATAAAGGGAAAACTAAGGTAAAGGGTTCACCTTAGGGGGATTAATGGGTTAGTCTAGTAATTAGCAAATGGGTAATAAATTCGAGTAGAATTAATTGCTAATGTCTCAACAATTAATAATCATCAACAAAGTCATCGCATTTGTCTCAAATCACTCATATAAACACTAGTCTAATCATCTCTACCGCCGTCGCTTAAGAGATAATCAAATGATACTTAATAAAATGGGCAACTTTCGTTTACACATTTCATCAAACACCTAGTGTGCATATGGGTAATACCCAAATTATTACCACAAGTCTACTAATCACCCAACTAATTATCCCACATAATCCTCCCTTAGGCTCCCCCTAAACCCTAGAAGGAAACTACTCACTCATGCTAAGGGAAATCAAACAACTAAAGGCAAGGAATAATGAAATGAACATCATGCTAAGGAAATGAATAATTATAACAATTAAATGATAAACAATAAACTAGAAATGAAAATAAATTGCATAAATAACAAAAAGATGAGAAACTTATACCAACAAAGCTTGTATTAATGAATAGGGAGAATGTCTTCACCCAAAATCTTCAATACAAACCCAAAACTATGATAGTTCTACTAAGAAAGACTAGATCTACTAACTTGAATTAAGAAATTAAACTTGATTAAGGAACGATTAGGAGAGTAATTAGTGAGTAATAGAGGTTACAAATTATCTAGGGTTTTGTGCTAAATGTTCATGCAAAGCTGCTTACAAAATATTAGGGGAAGGGTATATATAGGTATCTCGAAAATTAAGAAAGAAAATAGAAGAGATGGCGAAATGCGGAGTTGCGTTCCTGGCCGGTCGACCGGCCGCCGACCCTCTGACCGGCCTGGAGCACATCAGTGTCTTCATTTTTCTCGTCTTCAAAATTCTTCTAAGTATGAAAAAAGGGGTCCCGGCCGGGTGCCCGGCCGCCGGCCACCCACCGGCCTGGAGCACGAAATACTTTCCAAGTGCATACTGATGTAGTGCAGGCCGGGTAGGCGACCGGCCGCCGGGTGACCGGCCGGCACTACCTGGGCTATTTCTTCCCCTTCTCTTTTTCTTTCCTTTGTGAGTATGTAGTCTGTGCCGGGTGGCCGGCCGCCGGTTGGTTGACCGGCCTGCGCCACCTGAGGCTTGCTTTCCTCATTTCTTCATCTCATCTCCGAATCCCGACTCATGCAAGACCTTTATGCTCCGATTTCTTCATTTCCGCTTTAATTCCTACAAATTAAGATCGACATTCATAGCACGGGAAATCGGGAAGCAAAATGCAATCAAGGGCACGCAAATCCGTGTAAACGGACCAAAATGGGGACGAAAATGAGAGGAAAAATGTGACTAATTAAATGCTTATCAATACCACAAATATAAATTAGATGTACCAATTAAATACCTCAAGATACGTTTAACTGCAATCATATGTTACTCTTTAGGACATGATTGAAATCTAGCACAGACACATACGCTGAACATAATGTCAGGTCTACTTGCAGTTAAATATAATAAAGAACCAATCATACCTCGATATGTAGTCTCATCTACGGACTTACCATTTTCGTCTAAGGTCAATTTTTTATCAGTTACCATAGGTGTTTCCATTGGATGAGCGTTCTCCATACCAAATTTTCTGATTAGCTCCTTGACACATTTTTGTTGGTGAATCCTTATTCCTTCTTTGGTTTGTTGAATTTGCAATCCTAGGAAGAATTTTAATTCTCCCATCATGCTCATTTCGAATTCTGAGGTCATAAGATCTGAAAAGTACTTGCACAACTTATTGTTAGTAGAATCGAAAATAATATCGTCTACATAAATTTGAGTAACAAGTAAATCAGAACCATCGGATTTTAGAAATAGGGTTTTGTCGACAAATCCTCTTTTAAAATTTTTTTGCAATAAAAATTTTGACAATCTGTCGTACCAAGCTCTAGGCGCTTGTTTCAAACCGTATAAAGCTTTATCGAGTTTAAAAACATAGTTTTGAAACTTGCTATTCAAAAATCCAGGAGGTTGTTCAACAAAAACCTCTTCTTCCAAATAACCGTTAAGAAATGCAGTCTTAACGTCCATTTGAAACAGTTTCATTCCTTTATGAGCTGCGAAGGCGATGAGCAAGCGAATAGCTTCAAGTCTTGCTACTGGTGCGAATGTCTCGTCATAATCAATTCCTTCTCGTTGATTATAACCTTGAACGACCAATCGAGCCTTGTTACGAACTATAACTCCTGAATCATCCAATTTATTTCTAAATACCCATCGAGTACCAATCACAGTTCGATTATTTGGTCGTGGCACTAGATGCCAAACCTTATTTCGTTCAAACTGTTGAAGCTCCTCTTGCATAGCCACAATCCAGTCGGATTCTGCAAGTGCTTCTTTGATATTGGTAGGCTCTATGGTAGACAGAAATGAATAGAATGAACAAAAGTTATTTAAAGTTCGTCTTGTTTGAACTCCCTTGTTCAAACTTTCTAGGATAGAATCCATAGGATGAGAACTCTTATATTTCCATTTCTTAGAATTCCTAGGCTCATCATCATCTGATGAACTATCACTTTCCTCAAATGATTCAGAATCAAGATTGGTTCCCCCTGAGTTGGACTCTGGGGTTATAGCTGAAGTTGGTACAACTTCAGTTACACCATCTTGATCCTGGTTCAAAGTTATAGCATCATCAGCTATAACTTCAGTTTCCTTTTCCTTGTTTTGAGAAGAGACATTCGTATCATCAACAATTGTCTCAGTTCTCTGTTCAAGGTCATTTGCGGATTTGTCAAGTTCATCATTGATTCCTTCAATAACTTCTTCATTATTATCTGGCTCGTCTTCCCTTGAGAGGCGAAAGTCTGGATCATTCATGTCTTCTTCTTCATTCTGTTCAACTTGCTCAGGCACATTATCTTCATCAAATACAACATGAACACTTTCTTCTATGCACAAAGTTCTTTTGTTAAAAACTTTAAAAGCTTTACTATGATTAGAATAACCAACAAACACAGCTTCGTCACTTCGTGGATCAAATTTGCTCAAATTACTTTTTCCATTGTTATGGACAAAACATTTACTACCGAAGCAACGAAGGTGAGCTATATTGGGTTTTCTCCCTCTTAAAAGTTCATAGGGAGTCTTTTTGAGAATAGGTCTAATCATAGCTCTATTGTGCACATAGCATGCAGTACTAATGGCTTCGGCCCAAAAGCTCTTAGGAAGGCCACTACACAAAAGCATAGTGCGGGCCATGTCCTCTAATGTTCTATTCATACGTTCCACGACACCGTTTTGTTGTGGGGTTCGTGGTGCAGAAAAGTTATGTCCTACACCATTCTCCCTACAATATTCTATAAAAGCTTGATTATCAAATTCGGTGCCATGATCCGTACGAATGGAAACTAACTTTTTATCATACTTGTTTTGGGCGAGCTTCATTAGTACTACAAACTCATCAAAAGTTTCATCTTTAGTAAATAGAAAGATAGGCCATACATACCTGGAGTAGTCGTCGACTAGGACGAATACGTACCTTGATCCACCGCGGCTTCTAACTTTCATAGGTCCACACAAATCCATGTGTACCAACTCAAGTGGACGCTCTGTACTTACTACTCGTTTCGGTTTGAATGAAGATCTAACTTGTTTACAACGGGCACATGAGTCACACATCTTCTCTTGTTCGAATTTGATTGAGGGTAAACCCTCAACTAAATCCCACAATTTGAGTTTCTTTAAAATTGTTGGACTGATGTGTGCAAACCTCTTGTGCCACAAGCATGAATCATCCACAAGTGACTTTCATGCACGTAAAGGAACTTGTAGTGACTTTGTTTAAATCAATCATATACACGTTCCGTTTACGTAGACCTTCTAAGATAACATTACTAGTACCTTCAACTATGATACGACAAACATTTGAATGAAAAACGACTTTATTGCCTTTGTCACATAATTGAGAGATACGTAGCAAGTTATGCTTAAGACCATCTACCAGATATACATTATTAATAGCATGTGAAGAAGATATACCAATCTTACCTACACCGATTATATTGCCCTTCTTGTTGTCTCTAAAGGTGACCTTGCCACCGTTGAAGGGCTCTAGTGAAAGAAAAAGATTCTTGTTTCCGGTCATGTGTCTCGAACAACCACTGTCAAGATACCATAGATTATTTTCTTTCACTATTATCTGCAAGAGAATCAAATACAGCTTTTAGGTACCCACGCTAAGTTGGGTCCTTTGTGGTTAGTGACTCTGTATATTTGATCCTTTCTAACCCATACTTGTTTAACAATTCTTTTCTTCTTATCATAGGGTTTTCTAGGTTTATTGTAGTGTTTGTTATTGTTGCAACGCACATTAGGTTTAAATGACTGCTTTTGATTCACATATGGTTTAGATTTTGAAGGTACAGATGTGTAATCGAAAGCTATGTCATGAAACCATCTAAACTCATTATTTCTAACCTCATCACGTTGAGGTTCAAGTTCAGACTCATTAACATTGGACACGTCATGTTCTTTAACAAACTCAGTTTGATTTTTGTTGTCGTTGACATATTTAGCACAATTATCTTTAGCATGACCGTTGTGACCACAATAATTGCAAATAAGATATTCTGAAAGATTGACATACTTCCGTCTTCTGAAATCACGATCAGAAGGAGTGGATTTGCATTTATCATGGTCTCTATGTTGGAGCTAGTGTCCTCCACAGTTAGTGCAATAACATAAATAAATCTCTGTAGGTTCACAGAGTATACTTTGTATAATAATCAGTTGATTAACGTTTATCAATAACGGTTGGCTTGCTAGATAAGTTTGACGTTATTGTCATACAGATGGCGGTGATCAACTGGTCCCTAAAAGTCACACCTAAAGGATGTGTTTGAGAGATGTGATTATTTGAGAAAATAATCATATTGATGCCCTATTATAAGGTTAGTCAGTGTATTTGACTAAAAGGTTAGTCAATGTGATGATGAGACGATTATTTAATAACGATTAAATAATATAAGCTGAGACGAATTAAAAGTAATTTGTAATTAAATATAAACTGTTGTATTTAATCAGCATATATATAATGTAAGCTTATGCAAATTAAAATGTTAATTCGTAAATTGAATATAAAATGTTATATTGAATTAGCAAATTATAATTATACGGATAATTATAATTAACGTATATATTATACGATTTTCATATTAGATGTTGTCAGACCGGTATTAATGTATCCACTACAAAATGTTGTATGGACATATTAATACATGACAACACAAATGACATTTATAATAATAATACACATTATATATTAAAGCGAATTTAACCGAAATAAAGTCCAGATTCACTCTGGAAATTTCGGTCCATGGGTAGTTATTTTGAGGAGAAAAATCTCCTCATAAAAACCCTATTGGAGCCGTGAGACAAAGGGGAAGTGAAAACAAAAATTCTAACCCTAATTCATTTCTCACTTGTGCTTCCATCTTTTCACATCACAAGATCAAAAAGTTAACAGTAACTTTTGACAAAAAATATTCTAGCAAATTAAAGGGCATTTCTCATTCTATCTTGGGTGCTACGATTAGGAGATATCATCATTTTGATATTGTTCTTAGGCCTTTAAGCAAGGACTAAAGGTTATTTCTAATCTCTCGCTTATTATGCATTTTTTGTTTATGACTATTAATCATTTAATCATAATTTCATTATAATCCTGAGTGATTTAAAGGGAAGTATACGGATATTTTCCCATAAGTGGTATCAGAGCCTTTGGGCTATGAAATTGTTTATATGATTTGCGTAAATATGAATTTTTATAATTCTTAATAAAAAAAAACAAATTTATTCGGCAAAAGTTTTTTTTTGTGCCGTATGATTTTTTTTTTTTGGGGATCCATTTTGATTCAAATATTGTTATTTTAAAAGGTTGAGATAATAATATATAAATTTGTAGATGTTTTGATTTAATAATGATTGAATTAAAACGTAAATGGAATTTGATATGAATGTTTATGAACATCCATTTGCTTTATATTTTCGGTATAAAATGATCCAGATATTCATGTTAAAAGGTTAATTTAAATCATTTAGTTTTGTATCAATGTTTAATATCGATTAGATATTGTTTTGTTTGTACCGATCTAGTTAATATAAGCATGATCGAATTAAAACCGTTTAATTTGATTTTTTTTTCTGCCCGTGTACTGTTCATGTACTGTTCACAGAATAAAAAAAAATTCTGTTTTTTTTTAAATGACAGCAACTGCAAGTTTTTTCTTTTTTGTAAAGTTTTTCCGGTTTTGTTATAAACCGAGAGAAAAGAAAGAAAAGAAAAAAAAAATTTTGGGTACCTGCTACTGTTCACGTATGAACAGTAATTATATAAAAAAAAAAATTTCGTTTTTTTTACCGGTTTTTGTTTTGTACATTATTAAGATAATGTATGATTGTTTTTGTGAAAAAGTTCACAAATTTTTGATACCATGTTATTTTAAAAAGGTTTAAAATAATGTTGTTATTCATATTGATTATGAATTTCATTGGATTTTGATTGAAATCTAGTGATGGATTACGGAATCGTCACATGATTTAATGGTGGTTTGGATAATTAATCAACATAATTTATGCATTATGTTTTGTATGATTAATTTTAGTTGATGCTTTTATTATGTTGAATGTTGTTTGAACGGTTTAATTTTACGCATTTTTTTACAATCAGTTGTAATTTACTAGTGTGGCCTTAGTAGATTATGTTTTCGTAATGATGGAAACATAGTCTTGGTTGTAATTTGAGATCTTGTATCTCCCCTATGTAATTTTAATTTTTGGAATCATTTTGAATTAGAATGTAAATAGGTTTACATTTGTAATTTTTAAAATGTATTTTGAGAAGATTCTAGATGGAGATCGGATGGCTCACTCCCGCTATATGGACCAAGGTGGAACATCAAGTTAATCTTCTCGGGTCCATAAGGATGGATTCCAAACTTGTATTTTGTTCATTTTTGTAGTTAGGCCACACTAGGTGTTTTATTTTGCATTTTATTTTTCCATTCTCGTTGCTTTATTCACATGATAGATAATTGCATCATATTCCGCCTAAACCAAACCACCTAAAAATGCATGAAAAATGATTCATACAGTTTGAATATTTTAATCATGGACATACAAATGTCACTCGCTTTTAGGGCCATCACCTTAGTTTAAATCATTCTCGAGTTGCTAGACATTCGTTCACTTAAAATGAATTCAAGTTAAATGATGGGACCTTCCACTATAAATAAAATTGAGACTAGTCTTTATAGGGAAAACTACTATGAACCCCTTCTTCGTCGGAAGTCATAATATGACCCCTTCTACGTTGGGTAAGTAGTGAGTGTTGACCTATTCTTATCTCAACATTATAGTACGAGTAATATCTCGTGATTACGATGGACTAAAGATAGAATTTACAGAAATTTATCGACCAGGAATTCTAAAAGTAGAATTAGCCAAGAGGTTGGCTTATCAATTTACAGAAATTGAGTCTTGGGATCATTTATATCTCTTGAGGGAGGTCAATTGTATAAATGCACGAGTCATCGCATTAAACAGTTTTTTCATTAGACTCGAAATTTAAAACGATGAATACTTATCATATTTATTTTTTTTCACAGTTTTTGAATTCGTTATATACAGATATAACTGCTAAATAACAAAATGGCTGGCCATACTGATGACCCAATGCCAAGTGCCACGCTTGGACGTGAGTCCTGGCTTAAGATGTTCATGGACACTATGAATCAGTCAACACGACTGAAGAATAACGGGTCCAACTTTGCGGACTGGGAGGCGGCATTACGGAATGCTGTCATTGCTGACGGTAAGCTCAAGTACTTGACTGAGCCACTACCGCCCAACCCAGGCCCCAATGCAGGAGCTAATGAATCACTTGTTTATAGTGATTTCATGATGGAGGCGGGTGCGATAAAGAACGTACTCATCTTTTCAATGGAATCAAATTTGCAAAGGCGATTCATTGCCCATGGTGCGAATAAGATTTTTACCACGCTCTCTAACGAGTTCTCGAAAGCTCCGAGGATCGTTAGCTATGAGCATACCTGTCGCTTCTTTGAAGCGAAACTCCAGAAGGGCCAAGCAGTTAGCCCACACATTCTTGAGATGATTGAGAATGTCGAGCAACTGGAGGCACTTGGTTGCAAAATCGATGAGAAGATCGTCATAGACCGCGTTCTTTATTCACTTCATGATGGTTTTGCCCTTTTCAGGGCAAATTACTATATGAATGATATGAAGAAGAGTCTTCATCAGCTCCACTCACTCCTCGTACAGACGGAGAGTGATCTGAAATTGAGTGGGAGTCTGAAACAGGACGTTCTCATGATTGCCAACAAGGGCAAAGGTAAGGGCAAGGCTAAGGCCAACCTAGCTGTAGGGAAGCCGAAACTCAAAAAGCCAGGGCAAGGCAAGAGTGGGCCTGGTGAGACTAGCGGTAGCTCACAAGGCAAGACAAAGAGCGATGAAGGTAACGTGGAGTGCCACCATTGCCACACGCTTGGGCATTGGAGGAGGAACTGCCCCGTGTACCGTGAGGACATAAAAGCAGGCCGCGTCTCTCCTGTTGGTATGTCTTCTTCTTTTATTCATATGATTGAGATTAACCATGCAAGTTTCGAAACTTGGGTATTAGATACTGGTTGTGGTTCTCATCTGTGTAATCATTTGCAGGGCCTAAGAAACATCACAACTCTCGCAAGGGGTGATGTGGACCTGCGAGTGGGGAATGGAGCAAGAGTAGCTGTCGTTTCAGTGGGAACATATGTAATCCAACTCCCGAGTGGATTTGAGTTATTTCTGAATAACTGTTACTATGTACCCAGTTTATCTAAAAAAGTTATTTCAGTTTCCGTACTTGATAAGGACGGTTTTTCGTTTGTAATAAAGGATAATAGCTGTATTTTCTCTTTAAACGAAATGATTTATGGTAAAGCAGTTTCCATGAATGGGATTTCGTTTTAGATCCAAACCACAGATAATAATGCATGTGAGTAGTAAGAAAGCAAAGGTTGTGACAAAGATCAAAACCTATTATGATGCCGTATGGGACACATAAATGAAAAAAGCGTGAAGAAGCTCATTGACAATGGGACTATCTCCCATTTGACTATGAATCTTTTGGCACGTGTGAATCATGTCTCATAGGCAAAATGACTCGAATTTCCTTCAAAGGTGTTGGAATGTGCGCTGCTGACCTATTAGGACTCATACATACTGATGTGTGTGGACCTATGTCAATCAACGCTAGAGATGGCTATAGATATTTTATCACTT
>JAIUZE010022171.1:0-11021 GCA_022085475.1 Heliosperma pusillum | reverse complement strand
CTGTAGAGCCAAAGGGCTACGATTTGAGCCCTCTTTGGATGGCTTTGACCGGTAGGACTTTGGTCGATTTCCGTAGGAATTCGGGCCTCCTAATTCACCACCCTGTGCCTCGGTTTTGGCATAGGTTAGTGTCGGGCACCTTCCTAGGGCGGCAAGAGCCGAACTACCTCACCCAGCTAGACTTGACCCTTCTAGAGTCGCACTTAAATGTGCAAGGACATAGGGTCGCCTTCACCTTCCCCTTAATGAATGAAATCTATAGGAGGTGGAGGAAGTTGGGTAGGAACACCATAGCCCGTAGGCAGACGGTGACCATGGGGGGTTTGGTTACTTTTTTGGCCAAGCACTTTGACCCAAATTTTAACAGTGATGGGAGGTACGTGGCTTTGACCGGGGGGACCCTTCTCGACGAGAATTCCCTAATCTACTCAAATTGGATTAGGCTTGACCGGGATAAGGGTTATCTTTGGGTGATTAAGGGTGCAACCCCTTTTTACCTTCCTTGTCATAGACTCCCTCTCTTTTCCCCTAGGGACAACACTATGGAGAGGCGACCCAGCTACCTGCTGCCAGTGACGGCGGCAGGTGGTAGGGCCGCTTCCAGTGGTGCTAGGGAGGAGGGAGAGTCTTCCCAGCCTCGACCCCGACCCGTTCCTAGACCGAGTCAGAGTGCACCCCAGGTAGCAGCGCCTGTTCCCCCTTTCCCCCTGCCGCATATGCAGTTTCCCTACCCTCCACCCAGTTACGTGACCATCCCCCCTTACCCCTTTGACTACCAGGGGTATACTCACCCCGACCCGACCATCTCCCCCCAGGGCGACTACTTAACCGGTCTGATGCAGAACATGCATCTGAACATGCATGAAGACCGGGTCAACAACTATTATGCCTCCTACCCCAATTACTTTTTGCTGGCCAACCAAGGGTACATTGACCCTAACGGTTTGATGCCAAGCTGGGCTCAACCCGATTTTTTGTTTCCCAACCAAGGAAACCGGGGAGGGGGCATGGAGACCGGGGGCGACCAAGGGAATAGGGAAGAGGGTGGTGGTGGTGGTGGTGATGAGGATGATGATGAGGATGATGATGAGGATGGTGATGAGGATGAGGATGTGATGGAGACCTTTTGAGAGGTTTTTTGTTTTTGTTTGATAATTGGAAGAGTCGGAGTGGTGTCTAGGTGGCTTGTTTAGCATCTTCCCCCTCCCCTCTCGTGTGTGTCTCCTCCTCTCCTCTCTTTGATTTGTATAATTTGTTTTCTCTAACTTGTAATTTGTGTGTTTTATTGGTTGGCCTCGGCAACATTGGAGGCGGGTGTCCATCCCATCGGACACCATTATTTTGCTCCCCATGAAAAATCCAAATTGACAAACAACCTTGCATTTAGCTTAGTTCATGCATCACGTAGTTAGGTGTCATTTTTAGACTTTCCCGTGGTTGGTACCCCAATGAGGGGCGTCCATTTATGCATTTTACCGCCACGATGAGACTCCGATATGGCACACTAGACTTTCTTGTGGGAGGTACCCCCATGAGGGGCTTGCATTTATGCACCTTACCACCACAATGAGACTCTAGATTAGCATATAGTTTAGTTGCATTTACTTAGATCATGCACTTGTATTATATCATTTTGCATTTAGTTTTAGGATTTTTATTGAGTTCATGCATTTCATTTAGATTAGTTCATTTGCATAACTAACCATCTTGTATATATTGTTCATTTTGCTTTCAATAATCCTATTTCATACATTGAGGACAATGTTTGTTCCAATGTGGGGGATAGGAAACTATTCTCATAAGTTTTTATTTTTTATTTTTTGCATTTAAACCATTTAAAAAAAATCAAAAAATTTGAAAAATTTGAAAAATCCTAAAAATTAGCTTGTTTATATCTTACTTTGTATATATTTGCATTGCTTTTTCTTCTAACCTCCATACATAGGTCCGCTACACATCGCTAAGAAACTTATTGAAGGGATTAAGAAGACCGCCATGGTATGATCGCTCCTATTCATTCCCCTTCTTTCTTTCTCTACTTCTTATCATTTGAGGAGTTTTGGAGGAGTTTGTTGATGATTGCGGTGTGAATTTTGATGAATTGGCGGTTGTGTGACTTATGTGCTGTTAGGGGGTTTCATTAGATTAATTGTCACGTAGTTCACTAGAGCATTTGCATTAGTCTGTATATATGTTGTTAAATTCTAGATCATGGCATGTAGTTGCATTTAGGAAAACTTTTTGGAATGCCTAATTTGGAAATTGAACAAGTTTGAATAGACCCTTGTAGATGCTCTTTTTGCTTAGCACTTTGCCTATTAAAATAGATTTTGAAACACCTTTTAATGTGTATTTTTAGTATAATTTTCGCACCGTTTCCTAGAGCCTAGTCAAGGGGTTGCATTTATCATCTTGACCATCCCCATGATGTGAAAATTCCTTGGTGAACGCTTTCCTAGGTGACTCTCGAGGCCATGCAATTGTCCAATCATCACATTTCACTACATTTGACAAAAAGGAATTTTTCCCATCAAAAGTCCAAAAATTGAGTTCAAACATAATAGAAAAAAAAAGAAAAGCTTGAAATTTTGCACATTTTTTGCCTTAGTCCTAGCTTAGGGAGTGCATATGGAGACTTCTAGGCTCTTCTAGAGTACCCTCAATACATATGGGGTCGCTCTCGATGTCGCTACGGCGAGGATTTGCCTATTGTTGGTCTCCGCCGCACACCTTTCGCTAGGCCACCTTGCTCTCAAAAGGCACCCAAATCAAACACCAAAAAAAATCAAAAACAAAAAGAAAAGAAAAGAGAAAAAGAAACAAAATAAGAACTCAAACATCTCGTTTCCTTACCTTTTTGATGATTACTCCTACGTTGCATGGCTAAAAGGGGACGACCCTTCCTTTCACTTAGGTGAGAGGCGGAATTCCGATCCTACAGTGTCTTCTAACACCATGGGGCCCTCACTTTCCATCCCGCCTTTACCACCCTTGACAAAGTTTTCTAGTAAACGTGAACGAATATACTAATTTTACACAATAAAGAGGTGATTTATTTCTATCTTTCTAGGCATAGTTCTTTGTAAAACTAGTAAGTACATAGGAATTTGCATGCTTGAATTTTTTCCATTTTAGATGAATCCCGGCGCATGGATGAGGCATGTTGCCATTTGCTTTTGTTGATGCATTCTCATTTGTTTTGTGTGCTTTATTGCCTAGAATGCATCGAAGTTTTGGCAAGACCCCACTTGCCTTGCAAGAAGGTGTCCTACCTCATGGATACCTTGTTGTGAGTTGAAGGGACGGAGCACGGCCCGTTAATTGCCTTGTATCGGTTAGGTTTAGCGTAGTTAATTAAGGGTCTTGACTATTGTTCATCCTTACTCGGGACGAGTAAGGGTTTGGTTTGGGGAGATTTGATATAGTGTCATTTCACCCCACTTTTCCACCCCTTTTCATCTCGTTTTGTTTGCCTTTAACGCTCCCTAGGAGCGTTTCTACATGTTTTACCTTCTCCTAGCATATTTCTCGCTTTTATCGTGCTTTTGTAGGTAAACCGTCAATTGGGGCGATTTCTACCTATTTTTGATCAACAAAGAAGAAGGTGAATCATTCGGAGGACCCACGACACACCTTGGGGGCCCCACATACCCTTGGGGGCCCTACTCGACGCGCCAAAGCCCTCCCGAGTCAAGGCAAGCGAAACCGAGAAGAAAACAACAAAGTCAAGCGAAGGAAGAAGGAGAATGACCATCTCACGGTCGTGAAATGCCATCTCACGGTCGTGAGATGCATGCCCAAGAAGTTTGATTTTCGTGGATTTGGTTTCACGGCCGTGAAACTCATCTCACGGTCGTGAAACCTCTGTCACGGTCGTGAAACTCCACTTCACGGTCGTGACTTGATCGTGAAAGTTAAGCCATGTTCTGCCAACTTCCTCACGACCGTGAAATGGGGTTTCATGGTCGTGAGACTTGTTTCACGACCGTGAAACCCATTTCACGGTCGTGAGTGTGCCAGTCCATGAAGCTTCTCGAAGCCCATCTTCCCTTCATTTTGTAAACCTATATATAGACCCTCTTATGTAATTAAAGGGCACGAAACCCTAGATCTGAAACTTTCATAAAATTAGTTTTAATCTTGTATTAATCTTCCTTAATTAAGCAAATTAGTCGGTTAATTAGTGATTTCAACTTGGTTTAGTGTATGAACTTGGGTTATATTCAAGGATTTGTGACGAAATCTTGGTATTTATATCAAAGTTCTAATCTTTCTCCAAGTGGGTATAATTTCTCTACTTAATCTTGCTTTTAATTAAGTTTTCATTTCGTTTATTGTTATCTACTTATTGTTAATTAGAAATGTTTAATGTTGTTGTTGATTTCCTCTTACAATCTTTAGTAAATATCGAATTTCCCTCAAGTATGAGTGAGTAGTCATCTTGCTAGGGTAATGTGGGGGATTATGGGTCCTTGTATGGTTTAATGTGTTATTGTTGGGGTTAATAGTTGATTATTGTCTAGTCTCCATGCTATGCTTATAACATGTTTGATGAAATGCTTACTTGAGTTTGCATGAATCTTTCGTTTGTTTCGAATGCCATAAGATCAAAAGTCGTGGTCTTTCGTAGAACCGCTAGTTTTGGAAAGCCGTATCTAGTGACGCGATAGCTAGTTAGAGTCGGTTTGAGGAGGAATCGTAAGAACGGAAGCCTCGATTCACTTTCCTAGACTAGATGATATTTCGACTATTAGACCCGACCCATGCACCCGACTTTACTACCCATATGAACCCACTCACCCTAGTCTTCCCTCTTATTTGATAAAAATCCAACCTTTATAGCTTTAGACTCCTTTTGTTGTTTTTAATTGCTTTTAATTGTTGTTAATTAGTGTAGCCAACAAACCCAAACACAAATCACTTTGTGACTTGCAAGAGACTTTTAGTAGACTTTTAGATCAATTTTGAACAACAACCGTCCCTGAGATCGACATCCCTACTTCACAACTATTATTACTACATCAGTAGGACGACGATAATAATACGGTCCTAGTCTAAACCTGGCCAGACTCTCGGAATAAGACATGTTCCGATTTGACATGTGGTAAGACGTTCCACATCCAAAACTAAACCTGGCCAGACTCTCGGAATAAGACATGTTCCGATTCGACATGTGGTAAGACGTTCCACATCCAAGACTCGATCATACAAAGACGTCGAGTACCCCAAATTCGGTCAACCTTCACGAAAGAGGCTGAAAGAGATCTATAGTCAAAAGTCAAGCTAGTACGCTACATGCAATAACACCACCTCGCAGGTATACAACATTTGACGGTCGGGTCGATCAACGCATTGCGTTCGCCTCCTAACAACGTCGTCATATCCCCACTAAGCATGCATACAAGCATCAAGGATACACCCCATTGCTCCGACATTCCAGTCTAACGAGTATAAGGTGTAGCCGGGAAATGAGAGTTCATAGCACAAATCATTAGTGCTCAAATCATAACATATGTAAAACCGACTCAAAAGAGGGATATATCGAAAACCGTCACGAAACATGTGATACAAGCGAATAAAATATCATATATCCAAAACATGAATATTATAAGTCACTACGTAAAATTATACGATAAACGAATCATGCGAACTATTATAAATTACGAGATTTAGAAATTTCAAGAAGAAAACACAGCCGTGTTCCAGGCCGGTGTGGAGGGAGGCGGCCGGTACCCCGGCTCGGAGCACAACTACACACAAAACACAAGTTTGGAAACTAACTAAAACAAGGGCCCACTTCAAACGGTCATAACTAGCGTTCTAGATATGGGAATGCAGAAATTCCAAGTCGAGGTGATAGCGTATCCTCTTACGGTTCCAACGAATGGTCACAAGCCCAAAACAAGCAAGTAACGAAGGAGATATGATCATTCTACAAAAAAGGGTCGGTGTAGTGAATTCTCAGCCGGGCACTGAACCGGCAGCCGGCCCTTCGGCCAGGACTACTTCCTACCCGAGAACAACATACACAAGTTCCATCATTTTCAATTCTCCTAATTCACTTCTAATAATTATCAACAATCAATATTCATCATCAATAATCATCAAATAACAACAATCATCATCAATAACATGAATCCAAAGCTTACTAATCGTATTCTAAATACGAGTTCTAACATATAAAGCATGTAAAACACGTAAATGATATCGAGTAACCCTTCACCGTTACCTTTACGCGTCTTTAATCGATTCTAAACCTTCATAGTCTCCACCTACATACAATTAGATAATAAAAGACGAATATCATTCACCTTGAGAAAGACGGATAATTTAAAAAGCGAGAAAGACGGTAATTTTATTACCAATACGGATAGAGGAAGGTAAGAGGGGAAAAATAAGACGAACTTACGTGAATTCCAATAAGAAACGAAGGAGATACGGTGATTCAAAGATCGGAAAGTGTATGGAGGCAAGGGTTTTGGTTTGGGTTTCTTAGTGATGAAGTAATGTGTTGTGTTTGTGAATGAAAAATAGACTAAATGGTAGTATGATATTTATAAGAAAAAAGTCAACAAAAGTCAAAGACGGCTCAAAAGTCAAGAAAAGTCAAAGACGACTCAAAAGTCAAGAAAAGTCAAAGACGACTCAAAAGTCAAGAAAAGTCAAAGACGACTCAAAAGTCAAGAAAAGTCAAAGACGCCTTAAGACGGGATTCTCATGGAATCTCGCGGAAATTCCAAATACGAACTCGGAAATTTTAAATTCGACTCGGAACATAAAATTCTATATTAAAACTTAAATTTGTTGAAAAGTATCCGTAAAAATATTTTTACTAGAAAAATAGGGTACATTTGCGGGTGTTACAATCACCCCACCTTTTAAAAAGTTTCGTCCTCGAAACTTGAGAGTAGAAAACAAAAGTATCAAGGAAAAGAATCGGTTTACAAAATCAACACGAAAGCTTTTACAAGGGAAAACATTTATGAAATGATGTTCTTCTCGAAACGGTTTAAGGAAATTTTTCATAAGTGCGAAACTTACTTACGGATCTCAAGAGTGCCCGTCGCGAACGAGAACTCAAGTTATCCAAATCAAATTAAAGTCGAAATAGTGAAATCAAAATTCAAAACAACGTTAGTAAGTGCAGGACTAGTTATCAGACGTCTCCAATAACGAGTGCAAACATCCAACCAAACACAAAATCCAAATATAAAAGCAAAAGAAATCCATTTTCTCCAAAAATAGGGTACACAAACCATCTTTAGACTTTTTTGAAACGTTAAATTAGAAATATAATATGGAAATTTGAAAATTTTATCAAAGATACAATCAAATAACAAGACATTACACGTACATAGAGCGACTCACACATTTCACACACAATTCAGGGTAACAAAATATATTCAAAACACGCAAAAACAAAACAAATTGAACTCTTAGGGATAGGAAGATCACGATGAAATCGGCACGAATATCTACAAGAACTCGATAGTACTAACTCTACTGATACTCTAATTCTCAAGAGAATGCAATTTACCTAAATTGCAACTCATCAATTTCAATCATCAGAAATCCTACAAAAATATTCCATAATCACGAAACTTCGAGTAACAAATCCCAATTATTCGAATCCCATTAGAATCTACTAAGGTCCATCGGCACGGTAGACTGCACAACTAACAATCCACATGAAAGATTTATTACGCACTCTAATCTTCTTAGTTTCATCAGAACTCTTACTAGAAACTACCAACAAAATATTTATCTATGGAAACGTGATCACTAACAACCACAAAGTAAAGGACTTACCATGAAATCCTTTAATCCAATTTACTTCAAACTCATTATCCTAAATTTACAATGAACTTTCTCATCCTCAAAAGTCAAAACACAATCCACGCAACAAACATAATTATCTAGGATCCAACTAGTCTCATCCAAAGTCTCACGACAAGGGAAAATCCACAATCCATTATCGAATATAATAATTCTTTAATACGCCATAACATCCTTGATTCGATCATTACTACGCTCGAAGCCTCAAATATAAATAATCACATTAGCAAACTACGGCTCCTTAAGAATAAAAAAGAATTACTAATTCCAAACCACAAATGGCCAATCACTAGGCAATCAGACAACCATTCAAATCATCCAGCTCAACTAAAACTCAAAATGAATCGATTTTCATTTATGACAATACTCCTCAAACTTTGGGTACCAACTCAATTACCCTAAAGCAAAGTCTCTTTTAGAATCCACCAATTAGAGACATATAATTCCCAAATGATATCCCAAGCAACCGATATAATACTCCACAACAACGAATATCATCTCGATCAACTTGATTCCCAAAATAGCACTACACTAGCAAGCTCAAAAAATGAAGCCACCAAGAGAGGATACAATACCACCAACAGATTCATCCTAAGGTTTAAATCCCAATCCTATTCATGATCAAAATCAACACGAAGCTAGCTAACAACCTAATCATCTCACCAGAGGAAAGACAATGAGACCATGACATTGGAAACAATAGGAGATTTCGAGGGAAACACGAACGCGATAAGATCGGACGAAAATTAGGGGAACGCTAGAGGCAGGGAGCCAAAAGCTAGATATTTGATAGCTATAGCTATGAAGATAGCCAAGCAAAGGAAAAGATAAGAGAAAACAGTTTCCTAGGAATCGGGTTTAGTAGGAACTTGCATGAAAGGAAATGGAAAGGGATAATGGCACGAGAAAAAGGTTTAAGGTTTATTCCACAAAATTCCCTTTTCAAACTCAGGGCGATAGCAAAGCAAATCATCTTAATAACAAAGGTCTCTTACAAGGGACCTTCGTACCACGAACCATCGGAGTAAGGTACACCTAGATTTAACAAATCGATTACAATCCAATTCATCCACCCTTTCATAGAAGACGGATTCCCAATTGCGGAATTGCAACTCAAGCATAGTAACCTTCTCTCAACTCCATAATTTGACACATTCCCAAAGGTTTCAAAAACCGAAGAACCAAGAAGGAATTCTCCATACTAATCTCTTTTCAACTCCTACGGCCACAAGGTAGAACACCGAACAAAACGTCATTATCAACATCATATAGCCCACGAGTTCATTATTAACAAAGTACAACCTCAAGTCAAACATCATCATTAACGTCCCAAGGTATTTCCATCATAACTCACATCATAATCCTCAAGTAATATGGTTCAACTTACAACTAAACCTTACTACTCCAAACGAGTCTTCGATACCATAAGATAAGATCATATCTTTAAATCCAAGAACTATAGCCAAATGCTTTTCCACTAAGCTTACACTCACAAACACACGATAGAAAACCACAAGACATCCCTTAATCTCAAAAGCATTTTACACCTCAAGGCATCATTCAAATTCCTAAGTTCAAAAGATTAAATCACTAATGGGATAAGGAGTCCTAGCCAACTCATTCAACCTAACACCATCGAATATCATGAACTATTTACACACAAGTCATGACAAGCATCAAGCATTAAAATCGTCAAACTTATCTTACTACCTTTCCTTAGAGTTACAACCAATCATCAATACATGGTGAATTTAGATCTACACCATTTTCCTCAAATCACCAATTCATTCTAACAAACACTAATATTCCACAAAATTCAAAGTTCTTCTGACCAAGTATAAGATAGCACAAACAAATGGGTATGGCATCCACAAAAATATTACAAGAGGAAGGTAAGGATACCAATGGTAAGATGGAGGAACTATCAAGAGTAATTTCCAAGAGGCAAACAAGATGGAAGAGAAAGAAGCATCTAGATAGAAGGAAGAGAGCATAATCAATAAGGACGAGAGAATTCATAGATGAAGAAGTAATACACTTTAATTAGACTTGTCAATCTTCAATCTTCGGTAAAGGATACTTTTTCTAAGTAACACAATGATCCACCTCAAAACGGTAGATACAAACAAACATAACATCACTCAACACAATCAAACAAACAAGTTAGAACCTAACAAACATCAAGTACACCACAGACTACCACCTTAGGTCCTTAAGTCTACCAATCTCTCGTTTATTATTTCAAGGTCAAGTAGTTTAAGTTTAGGGTTCACGTGTGTGCGTCGGGAGCGATAAAGCTCTGATACCAACTGTGACAACCCTCGCGAATGCGGAAATATAAAACATACAAGCATGTGAATTATATAGCGGAAATAGGTAGTTTTAAAAACTTTTATACATGCAGGTTAAATAAAACGAGGAGTGTCAAGATATTACAAACTAAATACGGAAATACAACAAAGAGACGAGAAGTCTCTCAAAATGTTAACAAAGAACAAGTGTTTAGCAATACTAGCTAAAATCGTCTAGAGGGGAAAACTTCCAGGGACAACGCCCGCTAGCTCACACCCGAACCCAAAATAGTCAAGCAAAAAGCCATCCATGCAAGAAACCTGTTCATTCATGAAAAACATGAACGCCACAATCAGTGGGGAGTAACTCCGGGTTCTCCCAGCCATATCACATTAAACGTACATATAAGGAAATACAAAAGTGAAATCATGCATATATAGATACCCATGTGAGTTACGATAAGAATAAATAGGCAATCCAATATATAATGATAAGCTCATATGGAAATCAAATTGAGGAACCATCATGTTATTCAAGACTCGGGGAAGACACTCTTAGGCAACCGAATACGCTAACTAGGGCTTACATCTCACCGTTAGCGGTATAAGTTTGATAAGATTGAGACTCGACAAACAAACCATACCAAGTCATTCAATGATCAATCATATAATCATTCATCCAACCATACCAACATATTGACGACATCTCTCACGGTAAATGAAACGCACTAGCATAGTGTACAATAGCAAGACAAGTCAATGGAAGCTCACGGAATAAGACGTTTTCCGGAACCGTATACGATAAGACGTTTCGTATACTCATGACCTAGACAAAGAAGTTCACGGGATAAGACGTTTCCCGGAATCATGTACGATAAGACGTTTCGTACACAC
>JAIUZE010022168.1:0-10877 GCA_022085475.1 Heliosperma pusillum | reverse complement strand
TTTCAATTCCGTCAAAATCGTTTTCAAGACTTTAATTATGGAAATTCATATTTTAAGTTCTAATAATGTTTTCTTGTCATTTCTTAGAGGGGAAGATTTTGAAGACGAGTTTGGTGACTCGTATATATTAGGGGAAGACTAGAAGACGGGTTTCTTAGTTCTTAGTTCTTATTATTTTGGTGCTACTTGATTTTAGCTAGCTAAGGCAACGATTCCGAGTTACTCGACGGATAAATGTTACATAGCTTTGGTTTACTTTAGTTTTTGGTTCATCTTTAGTTTTTGTTCATATGATTATGGTTTTATGATTTTAGTTAGTAACATGATAAGTGGTTGATTTTATGATGTTGTAGGAATTTATGAATATGTTGGTGTTCTTGTTATATTTTTATGATTTCTTCATGATGATGATTGTTGCATGTTGGCTGGTTAAATTGGATGTTTAAAAATGGATGTTAGTAATTAAAAACATGTTAGAATTAATTGGAAATTGGGGTTGTTGCTTTGGTTGTGTGAACCGTGGAGGAGGGGCCAAAACGGACCAGACCAGCCGGTCCAGGCCGGTTCAGACCGGTCTGGGCTGGTCCATGGTGGGTCCGGGTTTTGGTCTTTGGGTTGTGTCAATGTTTGATTGTTTAATTGTTGTTTTGACGGGTTTTAATTATGTTAAAGCATGCGGTAAATAATTAGAAACGGTTTTTAGTAAAACCGTTAAAAAGGCCAAAACAGCCCATTTTTGCCAAAACAGGCCGTGAGGCCCAAATCAGGCCCATGTGGGTCCGGTCCAACTCAGCCCGTGGGTCCCACTTTGGGACTTGTGACGGTTTTTGAGTTATCGTCATTTTTATCGCGTTTTGTAATAATTAACAAGCGAGAAATATTAATAAGTAAAATATTTAATTAAAAAGGTTTTTCATTAAATTATTATTTCTCACATGTTAGAAATTATAAGACGAGACCGTAGTTTAATTTAAGATCCTTTAAGTCAAACGGGGTTTTGGGTATAATATAATCTAATTCACATGTTAGAAGTTTTATTAAAATAACATGTAAGGAATATGTTGATTTTATGTCTATGTGATAAAGACTCTGTTTCTAGCCGGTTTGATCCAACGGGTTTGGTAAAACTAAGATCTAGTCAGCCCCGATTTGACTGATGACCCGTCGCGGGACTCGGGTCGGGGATTTGTCTTCAAGTAAGGTTGTATTTAATTATTGAATTAGCCTTAGTAGATAGGAGGCGATATGTTATTTGATTATGATTTATATGCAATTAGTCACATGTTAGGAAATGGTTTCCGTGACTGTTTAATTATATGGTTGGTGTCGTGTTGACTAAGTACCCATAGAGAATTATGAGTATATGGCGTCTTGACCATTCTAGTTCTAAATGAGTATCTTGGACCATGACATTGATAGGCCCGTACTATCTTTAACGAGCATATGGAGTTTACTGCTTGATAGCTTCTGTGTCCCGGCTTGGTGGGTTTATATCCAAGTCGGGGTATGGCTGCCATGGTTTCCACTTTGGGAAATGGAGCCAGCTTTAGTACTAGCCAACCCTTTGATGGATCTTCTTAGGGGTACTCATGTGATTGTATCATGGGTCTTGGATGCGATGGATCTTCGCATTTCTCTAGGTCTGCGCAGTCTAGGTTTAGGGTTGAGTCGTATCTTGGACATGTTTCTGAGAGGAACCTCTGAGCTAAGATATGTGCTTTGGATATGGGCCATGTTATTAGTGTAACCGCTGAGCCTAGATGTGTGCTTGGTATTTGGGCCATGTTACTAGAGTGACCGCTGAGCCTAAATATTTAAGTATATCCTACCTCGTGGTATAGACTTGAGTTACAGAAGTCTTCTATTGACTGTACTAAGAACTTATGCCTGTTTGTAGAAGTATTGGTCTTTCATGTTTGTATGATTCTATGAGTTCTAGAAGGTGAGATGCAAGCCGGCTAGGATTGATAGAGTTTGGATTACCGATTGTTAACTGATTCACATGATTACGTGTTGATTAGGGTTTGAGTGTATCAGGGCCATGTTACGTGGTAACCGCTGAGCCAGCATACCAGCTTCCCTACCTCTTGTTATATTTTATTATCGGATTCACATGATAGCTGTCATATGCTAGGTTATATGTTAGTTATTTTGTTTCAAACATGAGCATATCTTATATGTAAGTTTGTATTTTACATATTCATTGCTTTTATGTTATTCATGTTTAATTAAACTCGGGCATTTCGTGGCTGGGAGAACTCGGAGTTACTCCCCACTGACAGTGGATTCCGTGTTTATATTTAATGCGGTCGAACAGGTGGTGAATGCATATTTGGGGTACATTGACGAGCTAGCGAGCGAAGTATTGACCTTGGACCTATATTCGGTTCTTAGATTGTATATTATTATACACTCGTTTCATTTCCGTATTTATACGGGAGATATGTCTCCCGTCTTGTATATTTCTTTTGTAGAATATTATTCCGTATTGTAATGACCCTTTTTATTTATGACACCCTTGTTTATGTATTTAAATTATTTTTTTTCTTTCCGCAAATTTGAGGGTGTCACAGTTGGTATCAGAGCATATTTGCTCCCGACGCACGTTTGTGTACCCTTGCTTAAATAACTTGACCTTAATAAATAATAAACTTGTGAGATAGAAGGGTAGGATGGGTAGATTAGGATTTATGTTGTAGTCTATTTGTTTATGCTAATTGTTAGGAGTAACTTAATTTGTTTTGGTTCTTATGAAGACGGTTGGACCTCGTGTAGAAGAGATCGTTGTTACTGCCAACCAGGTCCCTCCTCATAAAGAAGACAATTGCCAAGGAGGCTATGATTGGGTGGCTAGCCAAATTGCTAGGAGCAATATTACGCCTTATGGTGGAATATGTGTTACCTAGAAGGAGTATCCTCTACCGAAGATTTGAAGATTTATAAAGCCTAATTGAAGTGAATTCTTTCTTCATCTGCGAATTCTCTCGTCCTTATAATATTATGCCCTCTTCTTTCTATCTCGGGGCTTCTTTCTCTTCCAACCTATTTACATTTTGGAAATTTCTCTTAATAGTTCCTCCATTATACCATTGGTATTCTTACCTTCCTCTTGTAACATTGGTATGGATGTCACCCCATTGGTATGCGGTATATTATTCTTAGTCGGAAGAACTTTGAATTTTGTGGAATATTAGTGTTAATTAGAATGAACTTGTGATTTGAGGAAATGGTATAGATCTAATTTCACCCTATGGTGGTGAGAGTGGGTATCCTGGAGGAAAGTGTGGCAAGGTTTGTTTAATGATTTTAATGCTTGAAACTTGTCATGACTTGTGTGTAAATAGTTCATGATATTCGAAGGTGTAAAGTTGAATGAGTTGGCTATTACCTCTTAACTCAGTAGTAATTTAGTCTTTTGGACTTAGAAGTTTAGTATTGGTTTGAAGACCATGCTTATGATATGTCTATTTTGGAGTAAATAAGAAGTTTCGAATATGGTAACTAACCATCCGATTAAGCTAGTTCCGTGTTTGGATGATTACGAGGATTGAAGGATAAACTTAGGAAGAAACTCTCCTAGTGGTTTTAGACTATGAAAGCTTAATGTTGCAATATCGTTTAGAGGATCGAAATAATCTTAATAATAGTTGTAGTTGTGGTTAGAAAGTAGAGTGATTTTAAGTGTTACTTGGTAATTGTGGTCTTTAAATGTTGGACTCTAACGGGAATAATTACCTTGTGGAATTTTGGATTTAGATGACCAAACTTGAGGAATATAGTCATAAGCGAAAACCGATGTATTGAGAGTTTGGAAGAGATAAATAAATTGATTTACGGTTGCATTGTTCTATGTTAGGCAAAAGTTAAGTGAAATAATATTTGTGTGACTAATCTCTTTGAGGGTTTGTGATTCAACTTTTGAGGATGAGAAGGGTCATGGTTAATAATTTAGGGTAATGAATTTTTGAATAAATTGGATTAAAGGATTTCATAGTAAGTCCTTTACTTTGAGGTTGTTAACGGTCTTGTTTCTCTAATTATAAATATTTTGGGGGTGGTTTCCAATAAGAGTTTTGATGGAGCTAAGAAGATTAGAGTCCGTAATGAATCTTTCATGGGTTGTTAGCTATGGAGTTTACCGTACCGATGGACCTTAGAAGATTTTAATTGAATTTGAATAATTGGGAGTTGTTACTCGATGTGTCATGCTTATGAAATATTTTTGGTAGAAATCCGATGATGGAAAATGTTGAGGATTTATTGCACTCTCTGGAGGACTAGATTCTGTTGCAATTAGTAGTGACGAGTTGCGATCGACATTTGACTTGTCATAGATGGAAGATAGTTTTGTGATTTATTTCTTCTTTCTTCTTTCTTTCTATTCGATTTATTCTTTCGAATATTTCGTTCCTTCTATCAATTGTCATCTCGTATAGATAGGATATTAGAAGCTTTAGTTAGAAGTTTTAGGTATAGATAGTAGTGTTATTACTTTTACTATAGAATTTTTTAATTAAAAGCTTTTAGAAATGTTTTATGATTTCAAGTATTTTACCATCAAGGAGTGTTGAAACTTGTTATTGGAGACGTTCGATAACTAGTTTTCTCATTTATTGATGCGAAAATGTATCTTTTAAATTCTTTGACTTGGAACGTCGATGTTCTTAAACTGCAGATGAGAACCCTCCGTTCCATTGATAAGACCCAGTATTTTTATTACAAGTATATTTTTAACAGTTTCGAAATAGACCTACATATATGTTACGTTCCTTCTTCTAAGTTTCGAGGACGAAACTTTTTAAAAGGAGGGTGATTGTAACAACCCGAAAAGTACCCGATTTTTCTAGTAAAAATATTTACTAACACTTTTCAGTAGAACTTAAGTTTTAAAATAGGAATTTTTGTTCCGAGTCTTATTTTGAAATTCCGCGTTCGTATTTGGAATTTCTGAGAGATTTCATGAAAAGACCGTTTTTAGTCATCTTTGACTTTTCTTGACTTTTAAGTCGTCTTTGACTTTTCTTGACTTTTTAAAAGTCGTCATTGACTTTTCTTGACTTTTAAGTCGTCCTAAACTTTTCTTGACTTTTAAGGCATCTTTGACTTTTCTCGACTTTTCAGTCAACTTTGACTTCCGTTGACTTTTCCCGACTCGTCTCATAAGTATGAAGACCGAAATTTTATTTAAAAAAATAATATTTTTGATTTATTTTTATTTAGATTTATTAAGATTTATCATAAGTTAATATAATTATTTTGAATTTATTCGGAATTTAAAGAATAACGTTTACGGTTTTTAACCAAACGTCATTTAACTATTCCCGACGCATCGTAATGCGCGCAACAAAATCGAAACTCGACTTTGGAATGAGTCACGCGCCCATGTCATCGTTTTCCACTCACATGAGATAGTTTAATTCTTTTGATTAAACTAATACAAATATCTAAGATATTTGTAGCTTTATCGATCCGTCCGTTTAAATTACGCAAATCGCTCCAAATCAGACCCGATTCCTACCCATTTCACACGCCCCATGTCACCTATTTTTCACTCATGTTAGATCTTTTAATTAATATGATTAAACTAATAATAATATCTAAGATATTTGTAACTTTATCGGTCTGTCAACTTAAATTCCGCAATCGCTTAAAAACAGACCCGATTTGTCTTCATTTCTCACGTCTCCTTTGTCCTCGCTTTGACCTTGATATTTTCTTTCTTTTCATTTTAATAACATAATATCTTGATATTTAGTATAATTAACTTTATCGTTAATTATATTTAATCGATTACCGTAACATAATTATTAATCGCGAGTCAATTCCGTAACAATAATTTCAAAACCCGACATCCATCTTGGCCTATATTTACACGGCTCACACAACACTCCACTCACTAACAACTTTTCATTTTTCAACAAATCAAATAAAGATCAAAATATCACTTTCTTTAATCGTTCTTCATTTGTTCTTCGTGTTCTTCAATTGTTATCATCGTTCTTGAGCAAAACCTTCATAAAATCTTCATTTCTTAATTAAATCCGTCCTAACTTATATTTCTAGACTCTCCTCTTCGCTCCCCATCTTCACGTACGGTTTTACTTCAATTCCGACAAAATCGTTTCAACACTTTAATTATGGAAAATCATATTTTAAGTTCTAATAATGTTTTTCTTGTCATTTCTTATAGGGGAAGATTGTGAAGACGAGTTTGGTGACTCGTATAGCTTAGGAGAAGACTAGAAGACGGGTTTCTTAGTTCTTAGTTCTTATTATTTTGGTGCTACTTGATTTTAGCTAGCTAAGGTAACGATTTCGAGTTACTCGACGGATAAATGTTACATAGCTTTGGTTTACTTTAGTTTTTGGTTCATCTTTAGTTTTTGATCATATGATTATGGTTTTATGATTTTAGTTAGTAACATGATAAGTGGTTGATTTTATTATGTTGTAGGAATTTAGGAATATGTTGGTGTCCTTGTTATATTTTTATGATTTCTTCATGATGATGATTGTTGCATGTTGGATGGTTAAATTGGATGTTTAAAAATGGATGTTAGTAATTAAAAACATGTTAGAATTAATTGGAAATTGGGGTTGTTGCTTTGGTTGTGTGAACCGTGGAGGAGGGGCCAAACCGGACCAGACCAGCCGGTCCAGGACGGTTCAGACCGGTCTGGGCTGGTCCATGGTGGGTCCGGGTTTTGGTCTTTGGGTTGTGTCGATGTTTGATTGATTGGTTGTTGTTTTGACGGGTTTTAAATATGTTAAAGCATGCGGAAAATATTGGAAAACGGTTTTTAGAAAATTAAAGCAAAACAGCCATTTAGCCCAAATCAGGCCGTGAGGCCCAAATCAGGCCCATGTGGGTCCGGCCCAACTCAGCCCGTGGGTCCCACTTTGGGACTTGTGACGGTTTTTGAGTTATCGTCATTTTATCGCGTTTTGTAATAATTAGCAAGCGAGAAATATTAATAAGTAAAATATTTAATAAAAAGGTTTTTCATTAAATTATTATTTCTCACATGTTAGAAATTATAAGACGAGACCGTAGTTTAAGTTAATCTCCTTTAAGTCAAACGGGGTTTTGGGTATAATATAATCTAATTCACATGTTAGAAGTTTTAATAGAATAACATGTAATGAATATGTTGATTTTATGTCTATGTGATAAAGACTCTGCTTCTAGCCGGTTTGATCCAACGGGTTTTGGTCAAACTAAGATCTAGTCAGCCCCGATTTGACTGATGACCCGTCGCGGGACTCGGGTCGGGGATTTGTCTTCAAGTATGGTTGTATTTAATTATTGAATTAGCCTTAGTAGATATGAGGCGATATGTTTTATTTGAATATGATTTATGTGCAATTAGTCACATGATAGGAAGTTTTTCCCGTGACTGTTTAATTATATGGTTGGTGTCGTGTTGACTAAGTACCCATAGAGAATTATGAGTATATGGCGTCTTGACCATTCTAATTATAAATGAGTATCTTGGACCATGACATTGATAGGCCCGTACTATCTTTAACGAGCATATGGAGTTCACTGCTTGATAGCTTTGGTGTCTCGGCTTGGTGGGTTTATATCCAAGTCGGGGCATGGCTGCCTGATCCGTTTTGGGACTGGAGCCAGCTTAAGTACTAGCCATCTCTGCTTAGGGGGTCGCCTAGTAGAGTTTCTCATAGACGGTTATGTCATGGGACGGGGAAAGGAATAGCTGTTGTCTCTAGGTATGATCAGTCTAGGACTAGGATGTTTTCCTACCTTGTGGTATAGCCTCGAGTTACAGAAAGAAGTAGACGATCGCCGTTACTAATGAACTTATGCCTGTTTGTAGACGTATTGGTCTTTCATGTATGTATGATTCTATGAGTTCTAGAAGGTGAGATGCAAGCCGGCTAGGATTGATAGAGTTTGGATTAACGGTTGTTAACTGATTCACATGATTACGTGTGGATTAGGGTTTGAGTGTATCAGGGCCATGTTACATGGTAACCGCTGAGCCAGCATACCAGCTTCCCTACCTCGAGTATATTTTATTATCAGATTCACATGATAGCTTTCATATGATAGGTTATATGTTAGTTATTTGTTTCATAACATGAAAAGCATATCTTATATGTTTAAGTTTTGTATTTTCCATATACATTGCCTTTATGTTATTCATGTTTCATTAAACTCGACATTTCGTGGCTGGGAGAACTCGGAGTTACTCCCCACTGACTGTGGCTTCCGTGTTTATATTTAATGCGGTCGAACAGGTGGTGAATGCATATTTGGGGTACATTGACGAGCTAGCGAGCGAAGTATTGACCTTGGACCTATATTCGGTTCTTAGATTGTATATTATTATACACTCTTTTATTTTCCGTATTTATACGGGAGATATGTCTCCCGTCTTGTATATTTCTTTTGTATAATATTATTTCCGTTTTGTAATGACCCTGTTTATTTATGACACCTTCATTATGTATTTAAATTATTTTTTTCTTTCCGCAAATTTGAGGGTGTCACAGTTGGTATCAGAGCATTTTTGCTCCCGACGCACGTTTGTGTACCCTTGTATAAATAACTTGACCTTAATAAAATAATAAACTTGTGAGATAGAATGGTAGGATGGGTAGATTAGGCTTTATGTTGTAGTCTATTTGTTTATGCTAATTGTTAGGAGTAACTTAATTTGTTTTGTTTCTTATGAAGATGGTTGGACCTCGTATAGAAGAGATCATTGGTAGTGCCAACCAGGTCCCTCCTCATAAAGAAGACAATTGCCAAGGAGGCTATGCTTGGGTGGCTAGCCAAATTGCTAGGAGCAATCTTACGCCTTATGGTGGAATATGTGTTACCTAGAAGGAGTATCCTCTACCGAAGATTTGAAGATTTATAAAGCCTAATTGAAGTGAATTCTTTCTTTATCTGCGAATTCTCTCGTCCTTATAATATTATGCCCTCTTCTTTCTATCTAGGGGCTTCTTTCTCTTCCAACCTATTTACATTTTTGAAATTTCTCTTAATAGTTCCTACATCTTACTATTGGTATCCTTACCTCCCTCTTGTAACATTTTTAGGGATGTCATAACCATCGGGTGGTGGTATATTATACTTAGTCGGAAGAACTTTGAATCTTGTGGAATATTAGTGTTTGTTAGAATGAACTTGTGATTTGAGGAAAATGGTATAGATCTAATTTCACCCTATGGTGGTGAGAGTTGTTATCCTTGAGGAAGGTGTGGTAAGGTATGTTTAATGATTTATTCGGGATGCTTGTCGGGAATTGTGAGTGAGAAATAGTTCATTGTATTCGATGGAGTTAAAGTCGAATGAGTTGGCTATTACTTCTTAAACTCATTAGTAATTTAGTCTTTGGACTTAGAAGTTTAATATTGGTTTGAAGACCATGCTTATGATATGTCTATTTTGGAGTAAATAAGAAGTTTCGAATATGGTAACTAACAATCCTATTAAGCTAGTTCCGTGTTTAGATAATTATGAGGATTTGAGGATAAACTTAGGATGAAATTCTCCTAGTGGTTTTAGACTATGAAAACTTGAAGTTGCAATATCTTTTTGAGGATTGAAATAAGCGTAATAATAGGTGTGGTTGTGGTTAGGAAGTTGAGTGATTTTTAATGTTACTTGGGAATTTGTTGTCGTTAAATGTTGGACCCTAACGGGAATAAATACTTTGTGGAATTAGGATATGATGACTACTTGAGGAATATCGACATAAGCGAAAACCGATGTATTAATAATTTGGAAAAAAAATAGATAAATCGATTACGGTCGCATTGCCCGATGTTTGGCAAAAGTTAAGTGAATCGAGTTTTGTGTGACTAAATCTCTTTGAGGTTTCGAGATTTAACTTTTGACGATGAGAAGGTTTATTGTAAATAATTTGAGTAATGAATTTTAGGAATAAATTGGATTAAAGGATTTCATAGTAAGTCCTTTACTTGGTGGTTGTTAGCGGTTTTATTTCCTTAATTATAAAAATTTTTGATGGTGATTTCCAATAATAGTTTTGATGGACCTTAGAAGATTTTAATTGAATTGGAATAAATGGGAATTGCTACTCGATGTGGCATGCTTATGAAATATCTTGGTAGGAATCCGATGATTGAAATGTTGAGGATATATTGCACTCTCTTGAGGACTAGTTTACTTGTACAGTTAGTATTGTCGAGTTACTGTCGACATTAGAATTTTCATAAAGGGAAGATAGTATTGGGGTTCATCCTTCGTTTTTCTTTATTCTTTCCTTCTTTCTTTCTTCTTCCTATTCGATTTATTCTTTTGAATATTTCGTTCCTTCTATCAATTGTCATCTCGTATAGATAGGATATTAGAAGCTTTAGTTAGAAGTTTTAGGTATAGATAGTAGTGTTATTACTTTTCCTATAGAATTTTTGAATTAAAAGCTTTTAGAAATGTTTTACGATTTCAAGTATTTTACCGTCAAGGAGTGTTGAGACTCGTTATTGGAGACGTTCGATAACTAGTTTTCTCATTTATTGATGCGAAAATGTATCTTTTAAAGTCTTTGATTTGGGACGTCGATGTTCTTAAACTGCAGATGAGAACTTGCCGTACCATTGATAAGACTCAGTATTTATATTACAAGTATATTTTAACAGTTTTGAAATAGACCTACATATATGTTACGTTCTTTCTCCTAAGTTTCGAGGACGGAACTTTTTAAAAGGAGGGGTGATTGTAACAACCCGAAAAATACCAATTTTTCTAGTAAAAAATATTTACTAACACTTTTCAGTAGAACTTAAGTTTTTAAAATAGGAATTTTTGTTCCGAGTCTTATTTTTGATAATTCCGGTTCGGTATGTGCGAATTCTTTGGAGGGATCCATCGAAAAGGACTT
>JAIUZE010022167.1:0-13922 GCA_022085475.1 Heliosperma pusillum | reverse complement strand
TCCTAGAGACCAGAGTGAAACATGGTTCTCTGAATAAAGTTATGTCTAATTTTTGTCATAATTGGTCTATCTGTCATAATGCTAGCTTTCATTCGAATGCTAGGATTTGGGTTATTTGGAAGAGTAGTAAGGTTAAGGTTGATGTGTTGGAGTGTGGAGCTCAATTTATTCACTTAAAGATTTCTGATTGTGTGACTGGTCATACCTTTTATATAACTTTTGTGTATGGTTTCAATAGGAGTGAGGAGAGGCAGGAGCTCTGGGATAGCTTGTATAGGCTGTCTAGGATTGAGCCATGGTGTGTGCTTGGGGATTTTAATAATGTTCTTTATTCTAATGAGAGGATTGGGCAGACTGTTAGAGATAGTGAAATGGCTCCTTTTCAGAATGCCATTACTTTGTGTGAGCTCCATGAGATGAAAACAACTGGTGCTTTCTTCACTTGGAATAACAAGTAGACTAGTGATAAAAGAGTGTTCAGTCGTATTGATAGAGTTCTTATCAATGATAATTGGTGTAATAGCTGGCCTGATTACTTTGCTCACTTCTTCCCTAAAGGCTCCTTTGACCATTGCCCTTGTGTTATAGAGTATGGTGAGGTGCAGTCATCTAATAGAAGACCTTTCAAGTTCTTCAACATGTGGACTAGGTCAACTGACTTCCTGGGTATATTGAAGACTGGATGGCATCAGTTTGTTTATGGCTCACCTATGTTCAGAATCGTGAAGAAAATGAAGAATATGAAGGTGCATTTCAAAAAGCTTAATAAGGATCTATATGCTGATATTGAAAGGAATGCTGATATTGCATTTAAGGTCCTTCAGGAGAGCCAGATTATGCTACAAGGTGATCCTAAGAATTTAAGGCTTATGGATGTTGAACATCAAGCTAGAGAAAGCTTTCTTCTCATGGATGCTGCTCGTGATGATTTTCTGAGCCAAAAGGCTAAGTGTTCCTGGGCTAAAGAGGGAGACACTAATTCTTCTCTTTTTCATCAGGCAATCAGACAGAGACAGATTAGGAACAAAGTGCTCCTTATAGAATCTATGACATGAGTGGTTTGTAAGGATCCAGATCATATTATTCAGGCCTTTTGTTGACTTTTACAAAGACCTGCTGGGGAGTTCTAAGGGATCCTCCTGTTTCTACCCTCATATTGTGCAGAAATGAAGGAGAGTGGATGATTGTCTTTGGAAGAGGATGTGTATTACTCCTAGAGAGGAGGAAATTAAAAGAATTGTGTTTTCTATTCCTAATGATAAGAGTCCTGGGCCTGATGGTTATACGAGTTGTTTTTTCAAAGCTGGTTGGGAGGTAATGAATGATGAGTTAGTTTATGCTATTCAGGATTTCTTCCAAACAGGTAAGCTTCTTAGACAGATTAATGCTACTAACCTGGTTCTTTTTCCTAAGATGGAGAATCCTGTCAATGTCACTCAGTTTAGACCTATTGCTTGTTGTAATGTGCTTTATAAGATTATCTCAAAGATTCTGTGTGAGAGAGTTTCTGTTGGTCTTGGCACTGTCATTAGCTCTAATCAGGCTGCTTTTATTAAGGGTAGGAGTATTATGGGTAATATATTAATCAGCCAAGATATTGTCAGATTGTATACTAGGAAAGGTGTATCACCTAGATGTTTGATGAAGATTGATTTGAGGAAAGCCTATGACTCGATTGAGTGGGATTTTATTGGAGATATGCTGGTTCATTTAAATTTTCATCCTAAGCTGGTTGGCTTGATCATGAATTGTGTTACTTCTCCTACATACTCTGTTGTGATTAATGGTTCTCCTAATGAATTCTTTCCTGGTAAGAGAGGTCTAAGACAAGGTGATCCTATCTCTCCTATCTTGTTTACTATCTGTATGGAGTACCTTAGTAGATTATGGGAGGAAGCAAGTGCTCTGTCTAGCTTTAGATTCCATCCTTTGTGTAGTAGGCTTAAGTTGAATCATCTAATGTTTGCTGATGATGTTCTTCTTTTCTGCAAAGGGGATCTAAGTTCAATTGCTGTCATTAAGGAAACTTTTAATTGTTTTTCTGAAGCTTCTGGTTTGCATATTAGTTCTGAGAAGTCTGAAATTATGTTGAATGGTATTGATTCTGTGACTGTGGACTATATTTTGCATTACACTGGTTTTAAAAGAGGCAAATTGCCTTTCAAGTACCTTGGGGTGTCCATATCACATAAGAGACTCAGCAAGGTAGACTGTCATGTCCCGGTGGAAAGAATGATTGCAAAAATTAGAGGATGGAACAGTAGGAAAATCTCATATGCTGGGAGACTTGTCTTGGTGAAGGATGTTCTCTCTACTATACATAACTACTGGTCGCAATTGTTTGTTCTACCTATGGGGGTCATGGATAGAATTAAGGCCCTATGTAGGAGTTTTTTGTGGAGTGGATCTGAGAATTCTTCTAAAGCCTTAGTGGCATGGGATGTGTTATGCAGGGGCAAGAAGCAAGGGGGTTTGGGAATTATTGATAGCAGCAACTGGAATATTGCAGCTATTGGAAAATTGGTTTGGTGGCTAGTGATTAAGAAAGATCACTTGTGGATTAAGTGGAAGGATAACATTTACCTGAAAGGCAGGCCTTGGCTTGACTATGAACCAACAAGTAGCTCTTCCTGGGCTTGGAGGAAAATTTGTGAGGTCAAAAATAAATTTAAGGTGGCCTTCTCAAACCAGCAATGGTTAGGGGCTGATGGTGGTTACTCTATTTCCAGAGGCTATGACTGGCTGACAAGTTCTGAGACTGTTGGATCTATTCAATGGTACTCTGAAGCTTGGAATAGATATAACATTCAGAAGCATGCTTTCTTTATCTGGCTGATGAAGAAGGAAAGGCTATTGACACTTGACAGACTGAACAGGTTTGGTATCACTCAAAGATTAAATTGTTACATTTGTGATGATGGTTATGAGTCTCACTGGCATCTCTTTCAAGACTGTTGATATGTGAGGACTTGTATGCAGCTTCTCATAGGTTGGATGAATCTCTGTATGGTGCACCCTGTCACTGCTGAAAAGATGTTGAGGATTAGAAGAGTGTCTGGTTTCAGGAGATTGCTCTATTGTTCACTGGTTAATGTTGTTATGTACAATGTATGGCAGGCTAGGAACATTTGTTATGCTGATGGTTATGTGATTAGCCCTCAATCTTTGCTTTCTCGAGTGCAGCAGGAGCATAGAACTCGTCTGTCTGGGATAATGAAGTTGGGGATAAAGAGATGTGATATTGAGTATTGCACTAGCATAGGTCTTCTATGATTATGTTTGTCTTTGTGTGTTGATGTATTTGTGGTTGTAGGTAGTTATGTTGCAAAACTGAATTATGTAATAGTGTTTACCTCATTTGAGGTGTGATTAATGATTACTTACATGTTCACCAAAAAAAAAAACAAATCTTCAATTCTTGGCAAAGGATACCTATTCTTGATTGTAATTCGTTTCAACTCACGGTAGTAATACAAAGTCTCATGGAACCATCTTTCTTTTTCACAAAGAGAACGGGAGCACCCCAAGGCGAGGCACTTGGTCGAATGAAACCTTTTTCAATCATATCATCAAGTTGCTTCCTTAACTCTTTCAACTCGGTTGGAGCCATACGGTAAGGAGCTTTGGCAATGGGTCCGGATCCGGGTACAAGATCGATGGAAAACTCAACATCACACTCGGGAGGGATCCCGGGCAAGTCTTCGGGGAATACATCAACAAAATCACGCACTATAGGTACATCTTCAATCGCTGGCAAGGAGGTAGTTGTAGAAGTCACAAAACACAAGAACGCTTGGTGACCCTTTATTATCATACTTACCAACTTCATTGCGGAAATCAAGGACACACCCATTCGGGAATGAGATCCCTTATAGGTTATTCTAACTCCTAAAGGACTCTTTTAATAAATCGTTTGATCTCTACACTCAAATCTAGCATGGTATAACACTAACCAATCAATACCTAGGATTACATCAAACTCTCCTAGAGGAAATTTAAGGAGATTAGCGGGGAAGATAGTACCCGCAATAGAAATAGGAACATTAAGGTAAATAGTAGAACATGAGATAATTTCTCCGGATGGTAAGGATATGGGAGTATCCGCACTAGAAGTAGGCTGGATAGATAATTTATCAACATAAGTTGAAGACACAAAGGACATAGAAGCAACTGTATCAAATAGAATAAGACACGGTTGCTCTAAGATTGAGAACATACACGTAATTATCTCCGGATGAGCATTGGCTTCGGCTCGGCTTAGAACAAAGATAGACCACTTGGGTTTGGCAATCGAAGGGGGCAACTTCCGATCGGGGCAATCATCATAACGGTAAACACTCTTCTGGCAAAAGAAGCAAACATAAGGTCGGTTGAAGCATCCTATGTTAGGTTCATATACCTACACTTAAGACATTTCTTAAGTAAAACTAATTAACTCTTTAATTAGTTACAAGATCTAGTTACATGCAAATAAATAAAACAAAGTAGGGAAAGATTTTGTTCCTCACATTATTTATATTTCGGGTATGGGGCACAAGTACAAGACACCTTCTTGTACTTGTTCTTGAGCTTAAGAATGTATGGATGAACTTCCTAGTTCCAAGTATAGGAACTATCCTTGGTGATGCACCTAGACTATCCTTAATCTCTTGAATATTGCTATTACTAGAACAATAAACAAGATCCCCTTAAAAACAAGTATACAACACTCCACTTACTACTTTAGTAATATGGTGTTTATACTCCAACACAAGTTCTATGAAACTTCTAAAGTTTCTAAGTGTTTAGTGATTTCTAGTGAGATGATAGTATCAAATAATATAAGATATTAAGTTGTATTCAAAGACTAGAAATGATCTCCTCTTAAGCTTGCCACAACCGGCCAAGCATAGGGACAAATGAGCATGCTTATGCTTTTTGCCTAATCAAGACTCTAGGGTGGCTATAGGTATTAGGCTTGGTAATAATTTTGTCTAATCATCATTAGCACAACATTTGAAGCCTAATCCTTACCCAACCCCCCCCATATAACCGAGTTTTGGCACTTAAAATGGATTCTATATTCTATTTGTGATTATGTCATTTGTCACACATGTGACATGTGACATGTGACATGTTATCTCATAATATAATTATGTATTTAACTAATTAAATACAATTTCATGTCAAATAAATTAAACTTAACAATTTAAGTAATAATTTATGATCACATATATATAAAATGGGTCATCTCATATTTGGTTGATATGATCCACAACTAATTGTGATTATGATCAACCAATCATGCTTATCTCAAATGTTTCATAAACATTAAGCATTCTAATATAACAATTATATTATTGAATCTTATTTAATCATATTACAATAAGATATATATCTCACTCGTAAACTCGTCCTGTTTAAGGGATTAATTAATCTGTATCGTTATACAATTAATTAATATTCTTGATTAGGGAATCGTCCTTTCGGTGTGACCTTAAGGGATCAACTGATCACCACCGTCATATGACAGTAATGTCAAACTCTAGTAAGCCAATCATTACCGATTAATGTGGATCAGTTGACTATAATGTTAATCATCCCTTTGTATTCTCGTTAATGAGATTTAATTAAGTGATCGCACTATTGTTGAGGACACTCAGTCCAACAATCTCCCACTTGTTCGCAACAAGTGTGCGTCACCAATTCTCTTGTCCTATTTTAATCTCTCACTCAATGCAAGGTGTCTTGCAGGTCGTACTTGCACGTGATCATATCTAAAGTGGTTTCCTCGATCTGGAGAGTAACTGTCTGACCGGAATTATCTACCATAGATACCTTCCGAGCGTGGCCACGCATTTCCAGCTTACTACCCCTCGAGTGGCCTCGAGATATTTGTTAACCCTGACAAGGGGTTGGACAATTCCTATCGCACTATTCCCTTTGTTCACTCACAGTCCTTCATGACCCAATGATTGCCCATTCACCCCTTTTTACAGAATGGCTTGGGGCAAAAATCAAAGTCAATCAGAAACTATGCCGACTTGGGCGAATAGTCATTAGTCTAAAGAATTGACTCAAAAAGAATACTATTGTAGCTCTCGCCACGACCAGGCTTTATGAATTGCCAGAACTCTATAAGCGGTCACTGCCGGACAGAGTGTCCCATACAGTGTGCCTATGTGATCGACTAGTCATCTCATATGACTCTATGGCACTTAAACTTGCCATCAATCGCATCACAATCTAGTCACTTCGAGACGTCACCTCATGTAAGCAACTAGGGCCAAGGCTATGTTAATCCAGTTCACTTTAATAGGGTTCAAAGTTGTCACTACAACCTATTTGGATATAACAAAGCACAAAAATGAGTTTTATAAACTCAAACGATAAATGTGATTATCACATATGAACAATCAACACAATGTTATTGCTTCATATCTTATAATCTAAAGTGTACAAGTTCCATGGCACTTCATGGCCATCTTGTCTAAATGCAATAAAAGCTTGGATGGTGGGTATACTTCTTATCCATTTGTTCCAACTTTATGAATTGCTCATTTTCTTTCCAATCATCGTTATTCTCAATAACATGAAGTTATCTATGTACATCACTAGATCTCTATCTTGTGTTGGGCTCTTTAATCTTGAAAGATGCTCCCACTTGTTATCATGATAACTACGTGATGGGTATGTTGGTGGAAGGGTCTACTCATTAGATCCTTATAATCCACCTCATCCTCATCATCATGTATGATGCGTGCATTTTGCATAGACCTTTTAGGCCATATTTGCACGCATTTCCATGCTTATTTAGTAGTGTTTTACTACAGATGTTCCCCGAATAGTCTACTTTGGTTTGTTTTGTAATTGTAAAGTCTATTGATCGAATACGAAAGAGGGGGGGTGAATTGAGTATTAAAAACTAGCCCCACTTTTTTGATTTATATGATATGTATTTAATTATTTGATCTTATGAATTAAAATTAACTAATTAATTAATCAAATTAAGCGCAAGTAACGAAATAACGAAAAGTAAAGAGATAAGAGAGAGGCACACGATTTTTGAAGTGGTTCAGTTTCACACGTTGAAACCTACGTCCACTATTCTCGATTAATAATTTTTAGTACCTTTCTACGGATTACAAAAATTATCAACCCACTCGTATAATCAACACTATGATTATAACTCAAGGTGAGTAGCGCTAAATACTCTATACTATCTTACGCTAATAAGAAAGTACAATATAACTCACACAGATTCCCGTGAAAGAATTGTAAGCTTATAATGATGTACTATTATCCAATAACGTATTTCACTCAAGCGATTGATAATAATTGATGCACGACTCTTTTAAAAACAAACTCTAAAAATAATAAATATTTGCTCAAAGGTTTGCTTTAAAACGATTTTGGAAAATCAACACAAGTAAATATGTAGCCGTGTGATATGTTGTGTATTTCGTGTGTTTTGCAAATAATATGTGAATGAGTATTTATAGTAGTAGAATCATAGTAGATCTAAAACCCTAGTATAATATTTAATAAAGATACTTATCTTATCATAAAATAATATTTGCTTATCTTTTAGAAATATCTTTATCTCAAAATATTATTTAGTTTATCTTATAGAAATAAATTTATCTTTATATCTCAAAATATTGTTGTAAAGATATAGTAGAATCATAGATTAGGTAAACTAGGGAAACAACCTAGGTTGGCCGAAATACCCTAGCTCACGAAACCCTAGGAGGCACGCATCCCTAAGTAGCACAAACCTAGGTTTCCACGAAACCCTAGGTGGCTCAAACACTAGGTGGGCTAATTAGGTTAACAACAAATTGAGATAGAATATATTAGAAACCCTAGGTAGCATGACAACCCATAAGTTGTATTACTAACCAATAGAATCTCATAAATATATTCTCTAATAAAACTTTTAATAAATATAAAAATACTCTTTCACTTTTGAAAACATTTCAAAACATTGTATTTCCAAAATCATGCATCAATATTTTATCATCCAAAGTCATAGACTAAAGCTATAACTTTGAACATAAAATCTCTCGAATGGAATAGTTACCGAATGATGACCTATACTATCTAATCTTCACAAAGATCTTCAGTATACGGATCATCTCTTCATCTCGATCACAAAGACCCTCCATCTTGAGTCTCGTGTTGTTTTATGTAGATCTTGCTTGAAGCGATTTTCTTTAAAGGTATGCCTGGTTAGCTATAACTTCCATGTTCACTTCCAAAGTTATTTCTGAAGTTGTTATAACTTTGTCTCACAGACTTTATCAAAGTTATGCCTAAATTTGATCTTTCTTCTCATAATTGTTGCTAGCTATGATAAGACTAAAGCACACAATTACACGCATATGATATATCGAGTAAAACATATTATCACGTAAACACATGTCATTATCAAAATTATGAAATTGGTCCAACAGTAATATTTACAGATATGGACCAGAATGACGGAAAACTAGCTATTTTGTAGCTCCTCAAGCATGCATAAGTGAGTCGGAAAGGAATCTTGGTCTCTCGGAATGCATGAAGTCGTGTTAAAGGAATGGAAGAACGAAATCCATGAGCAAAACACTCGTTCAAGGTGTAAAAGCCTTCGATCGACTATTTTATTAGTTAGAAGACCTCGATCGAGTATTGTTCTGCTCGATCGAGCTGCTGGCCTTGGAAGTTTTACTCGATTGACCACTATGGTCAGACGATCGAGTACTTTTGACAGCAAATTCTGCTCGATCGAGAGGTTACATGCTGATAGGCTTCGCGAGATAGTGAGTTAAGCAATAGACGCCTTGTAATTTGTTATTTTCATTTTACTTAAGGGTGAAAAAACGAGAATAATAGATATCACTTCTTACCCTAGACTTTATCTTTCACTTTTATTCTGGATCTGAATTTGAGGACTTCTTCCGACTTTCTTCTTCTTTCAATTTCGGGTATTATTGTTCTTGAATTCAATTAGCTATTTCTCTATGTCTTTTTGTTTCTTATTTATTATTGTTGTTATTCTTCTTTCAATTATGCGTACCTAATTCCTTTGCTAGGATTTAGGGGAACCGTGTCTTAGGTAAGATGAATTGATTAGTAATATTTAAATTAGGTTTGGATGCAATCATCACATTTAATAGCTTTTAATTGTTTGAGTCGACGCAATCAATTGACTGACTTGATACTCCCTTGACCTAGATCGAGAGATTGGAAAAGGACAGATCAGTGATGAACATTGGGATTATGCGAATAGCGGACCGAAAGGACCTTTTCACTACCACAAACCTGTTTAGACTTTACTTTGATTTTAATCCTGACCCTAGATGCCATGGGGAACCGACGATCCTAGTTCTTCTCCTATCTGTTATTTCACTCTTTATTTCTCTTCCCCTTTTCTCTTGTAGTGTTAGAAAATCAATTAAACAAAGCCCCCAATTCCGATACTTTGACACACTTAGCAAGTTATAGGATTCCCTCTCTCTGTGGATTCGACACCCGACTGCCTCTACTGCATTTTGTTGAGACCGTTAGGTTTTATCTTTGATAGGGTTGCGACAGCCGTATCAAATTTTGGCGCCGTTGCCGGGGAGACGGTGTAATTTTGTAGCTTTCTTTAGTTTGTCTTTGATCTCAAGGGATTTATTCCTTGAGGCTGTTCTCATATTTGAGTTAGTGTTTAGCATTTGCAGGTATAAATCCTAAAAGAGGACAATCTGAACCTGCTGCTGCTGTAAATTTTCTGCAGGATGCCTAAGATTGCGAGTCATTCTGAGCCCAGTGCTGAGACTCTACCTAGGGGAACTACTCTCCCTCTTGCTGATGAGGGTACCTTCACAATACATCCGTCTTACTACAGTTTAGTGGAGCGGAATTTATTCGGGGGTATGGTAGATGAAGACCCAGCTAGGCATGTAGAGGTATTTACATACTATTGTTCCGCCATTCCTGTAGTTGCTGGTGTGACGCAAGACAAGGTAAAGGAATTCCTTTTTCCTTTTTCCTTGACTGATGATGCTAAGGATTGGTGGAGAGATTTAGATAAGAAGGATGCTAGGGTTAAAGATTGGAGTTCGTTAGCTCTAGCCTTCTATAGACGATATTTTCCTCCTCAGCGAACCAATGCGTTGCGCAGCCAGATCATGAATTTTACTCAATCTACTACAGAATATTTGAGTGTAGCATGGGCCAGGTTCAAGAAGCTAGTTTGTTCAGTTCCGCATCACGGGTTTGAGCAATGGTTTTTGTGCAACCAATTTTACAATGGGTTGCTTTATGAGCAAAGAATGGTTCTGGATGCTGCTGCACGAGGGAGATTTCAGGCTAATGTGGAGGATGATGAAGGGTGGCAACTTATTGAAAATATGGCCATCCATTTTGCTAGCTACGGTAATCCTAGAGCGGAAAGAAGGAGAGACACTGTTGTTGAAGAAGTTCATGTGGTAGATACGGGGAATTTAGGTGAAATACACCAAGTTCAAGCTATTGAGATGGTTTGTGGTAGATGTGGTGATGAAGGACACGACCCTATTACTTGCTTGGTTGATTCAGTAAGGGTTCTTGCTTATAGGAAATTCAAGCAAGGGGGTTCTTTTTCCGAGTTATATGCCGAGTTAACTGCTGCAAAATCTCAACCACCCGTAGATGAAGGCAAGGTACTCATTACCCAAGCCGAATATGAAGATCTCAAGGCCACTATCAATGCGCAAAAGCTTGAACAACAATCTAGTGCGGATACCCTCCGGAAACTGCTCGACAGATGCAATTCACTCCTCCCAAACAATGACCCAGTCAATGCCATAAATTTGAGAAGTGGTCGTGCTTATGACGGTCCTGTCCACGTCCCTGAAAGAACACATACCGAGGTCGATGATGTCTCGGACGAATTAATTGAAGATGTGCAGAGAAGTGATTGATCGACTGAGAACGACGATCGATCGAAGCGTTTTGCTAAGGAAACTACTCGATTGAGGAAACCCACCTCTCGATCTAGTAGTCCTGCTGAAGAAGTTCCTCGATCGAGTAGTTATACTACTCGATCGAGTAACCTGGTCATAGGAGATCCTCGATCGAGTAGCCCTTCCACTCGATCGAAGGGAAATGAGGAAGGAATCACTCCATCGAGTGAACTGAAGTCTCGATCGAGTGAATGTCAGACATCAGCCACGCAAATTGAGGTTGTGTGTGATAAAGTACCCTCCCCTGTTGCGAAGGTACCGAGTAAAGAGAAAATTGGGGACCCGCTTCCGGTGGTCAGAGTCCCATACCCAGGTCGTATGCGCGATTCAAAGACGGAGAAACAGTTCAGCAAATTTGTAGACATGGTTAAAAACATTCAGGTAGCTGTACTTTTTGCCGAGCTAATCACTCAAGTACCCCCTTACGCCAAATTTATGAAAGACATTGTTACGCGTAAGAAGGCACTTGAGGATTTCGCTACTGTCGCTTTTATGGAAGAGTCTAGTAGTTTAATTCTGAATAAGTCTCCCCCTAAATTAAAGGATCCGGGTAGTTTCTCTATTACTTGTGTTATAGGAGATGTCGTGATAGATAAGGCACTATGTGATCTTGGAGCTAGTGTAAGTGTCATGCATTATTCTATCTGTCGTAAGCTTAACATGGGTCGTCTGAAAACGACCAATATCACCCTGCAGATGGCTGATAGATCTGTTAGGAGTCCCTTAGGTGTCCAGGAGACTTGCCCGTTAAGGTGGGCTAGTTTTTTATTCCTGTTGACTTCATAGTCTTAGACATTGCTGAGGATACCCGTACCCAAATTATTTTGGGTAGGCCATTTTTGTGTACTGCTGGGGCCATTATAGATGTTAAACTCGGGCATTTAACTCTAGCTGTAGGGGATGATATAGTTTCGTTCAGTTTACCTGACACTTTATCTAGACCAATGATAGAGGATACTTGCTTTTCTATTGTCATCATTGATGAGTTCACTTATGAGTTTTGGCCGGATTCCTTGATAAAGGATCCGTTGGAGTCTTTGACTTTGTTAGATGAGTGTGCAGATTATTCTGATGACGATGACGCTGTGCTGAAATTGCTTGGAACTACTGCAGATGAGGTAGAATTGACTGACGCAGAGGAAGAACAGCTGGGACACTTGGGTCATGCCTTGTGTTCCGTCGAGGTAAACGTTCCCGAGCGTAAGCCTCTTCCAACTCACCTTAAATATGCTTTTCTTGATAATACTGAGCAATTTCAAGTTATTGTTAGTTCCAAACTGAATGAGGAACAGCTAACCGCTTTGTTGGCTGTACTCAAGAGGAACAGGAAATCAATGGGCTATTCACTGGATGACATCAAGGGCATCAGCTCTGATGTCTGTATGCACAGGATTGAGCTGGAAGAAGGTCACAAACCTTGCAGACAGAGTCAGCGGAAGCTGAACCCGAAGATGGAGGAGGTTGTGATGACCGAGGTGATGAAACTACTCGATGCAGGTATTATTTATTCAGTTGGTCACTCCAAATGGGTAAGCCCAGTTCAGGTCCTACCCAAGAAAGGAGGTACTACAGTTGTTAAAAATGAAAGGAATGAATTGATACCTACTCGACTAGTAACTGTGTGGCGGATGTGTATAGACTATAGGCAGTTAAATGCCGCCACCAAGAAAGATCATTTCCCCCTTCCTTTCATTGATCAGATGATAGAAAGGTTAGCTTCTCATGAGTTTTTCTGTTATCTGGACGGGTACTCAGGGTTCTTTCAGATCCCTATTCATCCAGATGATCAGGAAAAGACTACTTTTACTTGTCCTAAGGGTGTTTTTGCTTATCGTAGAATGCCTTTTGGTTTGTGTAATGCCCCTGCTACCTTTCAGAGGTGCATGATGGGGATATTTTTTGAGTATATAGAGTCTATCATGGAAGTCTTTATGGATGACTTCAGTGTCTATGGGAATGATTTTGATAAATGTTTAGCTAACCTTGATAAAGTTTTGCAGCGTTGTATCGAGGTTAATCTGGTGCTAAACTGGGAGAAGTGCCATTTCATGGTCAATGAGGGAGTAGTCCTTGGGCACTTGGTTTCGAATAGGGGTATTGAGGTAGACAGAGCAAAGGTGGAAGTGATTCATCAATTACCCCTCCTATTAACGTTAAGGGGGTGAGGAGTTTCCTTGGTCACGCCGGTTTTTATCGCCGGTTCATCAAGGACTTCTCTAAGATTACTAAACCACTTACACAGTTGCTATTAAAAGATGCTCCTTTTCATTTTACTGATAATTGTCTTTCTGCTTTTAACACTTTGAAACAGGCTTTGGTCTCTGCACCCATCATTCAGCCTCCTGATTGGACGCTGCCGTTTGAGATAATGTGCGATGGAAGCGATTACGCACTAGGAGCGGTGCTCGGCCAGCGGAAAGACAAAGCTTTGAATCCTATTTACTATGCAAACTGAACTCTGGATGAGGCTCAAGTGAAATATGCTACCATTGAGAAGGAGCTTTTAGCTGTAGTTTATGCGCTTGATAAATTTAGATCATACCTGTTGGGTTCTAAAGTTATTGTTTTTACAGATCATGTAGCGCTAAAACACCTTCTGAATAAGAAGGAAGCTAAACCCAGATTGCTGAGGTGGATACTCCTTCTCCAGGAATTTGATCTGGAAATCAGGGACAAGAAAGGCGCTGAGAATGTTGTAGCGGATTATCTTTCGCATTTGACGCGACAAGAGGGGGAGGATTCTCTTCCCATTAATGATTCGTTTGCTGATGATACTTTATGCACTGTTTATTCTATAAAATCTAAAGATGGTGTTGAACCTTGGTTTGCAGATTATGCCAATCACATTGTCAGCCAGAAGCTGCCACCTGATATGTCCTATCAGCAGCGGAAGACATTTCTACATGATGGGCGGGATTATTTCTGGGATGATCCATACTTGTTTAAGGCTTGCGCAGACGGTCTCTTCAG
>JAIUZE010022166.1:0-13636 GCA_022085475.1 Heliosperma pusillum | reverse complement strand
AATAGTTCGCATGATCCGTTTATCGTATAATTTTACGTAGTGTCTTATAATATTCATGTTTTGGATATATGATATTTCATTCGCTTGTATCACATGTTTCGTGACGGTTTTTGATATGTTCCCACTTTGAGTCGGTTTTTACAAATGTTACGGTTTGAGCACTATTTTGTCTTGTGCTTTGTATTCTCATGCCCTTGGCTACCTTCCCGTTCGTAAGGCTGGAATGTCGGAACGGAGAGGTATCATACTGCTTAATTGCATGTGTAGTGGGCATACGACGACGTTGTTGGGAGTTGAACGCTATGCGTTGATCGACCCGGCCGTCAAATGTTGTGTACTTGCGAGGTGGTGTTATTTGCATGTAGCGTACCGCTTGTTATGAGGCTTGTGCTCTTTTCCGTCTCTTTCGTGAATTGATCTACCGAATTTGGGGTACTCGGCGTCATGTGATTGACCGAGTCTTGGATGCGAAACGTGTATCGCATGTCGAATCGGAAAACGTTTATTCTGAGAGTCTGGCCAGGTTTAGACTAGGAACCGTATTATTATCGTCGTCCTACCAGGAGGAAATTAGTCTACATATACGAAATGGATTGGATCGTGTATGAGTTCAGGGAAGGTTTTACTCCCGTGGATGCCCTTTTAATCATACTTGCCATGTACACGATGCTAGTGCGTTTATTTACCGTGAGAGAGTCGTCTTGTGTCGTTCTTGAATGCGTGATTCATGATCTGTTCATGGTCATTGCATGATTGCACACCGTCATGTCTGGTTCGTGAATGGATGAATATATGTTGATTTTGTGTAATCATCGCATGACTGACTGTTTTGTCTGTTCTTAGTTCATCAATTCTTCTCAATCTTATACCGCTAACGGTGAGATGTAAGCCCTAGTGAGCGTATTCGATTGCCTAAGAGTGTCTTTCCCGAGTCTTTGAATAACATGATGGTTACGGATTTGATTTCCACATGATCTTATCATTATCTATAGAATTGCCTATCTATTCTTATCGCAACTCTCATGTATATATATTTATGCATTCTTTACTTTTTTATTTCCTTATATGTCCGTTTGATGTGATATGGCTGGGAGAACCCGGATTTACTCCCCACTGACTGTGGCGTTCATGTTTTTCATGAATGAACAGGTTGCTTGCTTGGATGACTTTTTGGATATGATATTTTGGGGTTCGGGTGTGAGCTAGCGGGCGTTGTCCCTGGAAGTTTCACCTCTAGACGATAGTAGCTAGTTTTGTTAAACACTTGTTCTTTGCTAACATTTTAAGAGGCCTCGTCACTTTGTTGTATATTTCCGTATTTAGTTGTAACATTTTGACACACCTCGTGTTATATATGTCTTGCATGTTTAAAGATTTTTAAAATACCGTATTGTCCGCATATCGTTTCACATGCTTGTATGTTTTATCTTTCCGTATTCGCGAGGGTTGTCACAAGGTAGGTGTAAGATGACTCTCAAACCAAAGCTCTGATAACCAATTGCAATGTAAATACTCAGAAAAGTATAGATTTCAGTAGGTTTTAATGCTTGTAAGACACACACACAAATGAAGACACAAAGGACTTGAATTGGACTTGTTGTTGTGTTGAAAGTTTTTGAATTTTATAAGAAAATGAAGTAAGAACAAGATAGTACTCTTCCAAAGCACAAAGCCAATGGATAGAGGTTGTGATGAATGACTCCAGCAACTCAGCAAAGACTCAAACAACACTCTTCTAGCACTAAGCAAAGAAGGGACTCAAGCACACAGCCATGAATTTAGAAATTGGAAACAAAGGTTTCAATTTTTCATTCATTCATCAAATCTGATTTCATTAGGTTACAAAGCAAGGCTTATATAGGCTAAGAGAGACACATCTAAGGGTCTCAAATGCATCATATAATGTACAATAAGTCGTGGCCTTGGCCTTACACAAATCAGAATACTAACTAGGATACAAAAGCATAAAGTAATAAAGCATAAAGCATAAGACAGAAAACAGGCTGCTCCTCCTTGTCTTGTTGTGCAAGGTCAATTAAGATGTGTAAGACCTTGGAGTTTGGGCTTGGCAGCTACCATCTTCAAGTACAAAGGGTTAGGATGTCTTTCAAGTCGTGCCCTTGTCTTGCCTAGCCAAATATAGCACCCAAAACAGCCTTGGTACAAGACAATGCTGAAATGTCCCTATCTGGACACATTTGTTTGTTCTTAGCTAAACCTGATCTTTTATTGTGAATTAGCAAAACCTTTCCTGGACTTTTATCTTCCTAAGACCCTCAAATACGAGTATTAGGCCTTGGAACAACTTAATTCATATTTGGGGTTGCCTTGGACGAAGCTCTTTGATGTTGGACCTGAACCGGGTGAGATAGGACATGGACCCTTCTGATTGCATTTTGTAACACTCATAACTCTCTGCTCAAGATGAATTTGAAGACCCATGATAGCTCAATTGAAAGCTATGGATGTTATATTTCTTCTCCAAAAAGAATCACCCCTAAACATTCTGTAGATTTTGAGTTATGCAACTTTGAGTGCAGATTGGTCTTAATCACATACCCACCAGACTTGCCACTAACTATACCCGTTTTGCTCAGGCCATAACTTTCTCTTTAGGATGATGTAGGAGTACCCTAAGGTTCCATTTGAAAGCTAAATGAGTTATCTTTCCCTTCCATTTGGAATCACACAAATAGCATGCTCCAATCTTCAGTTATGATCCATTTGGCAAGAGGGGGTCAGACTGATCTCTACATTGCACTCTTATGTAGGGGATATCTTGTAGCAGCCTTAACTCAAACCACGTACCTGCTATTGGGCTGATTCCAAATTCATTGTATATCCAAGACCATAAGCTTTCCAATGACTCAAGAATCAAAGGATTTGCACGAGTAGAACTTGAAATATGAAGCTTGAAAGTCAGGCACGTACAATTGAAAGCTCAAGATGCTAATGTTGATCCCCTAAATTGCCTTCATTTGGGACGTGTACTTGGACATTCCCATGGACGGTTGTATTAGCACAAAAACGAGTGACAATGCAACAAGTTTTGTTGCACTACTCCTACCCGGGTTCATTTTATTAGACACTCCAGAGTTCAATGGTTAATTGGTTTTAGGTTCAAAAATCGTCGCTCTGATACCATTTTGAAACATCCCCATATAACAATGAGCATTACAAGACCTCCTTAGTACATCAAGATGCTACCATCTCGGTTGCCCGAGGTAGTACATATCAAATATACCATAATAGAATATTATTTATTAATCATTAGTTTTAACAAGTTACATCATTTCAAAAATCCAGACTACACACCGTCGTAAACAATAATCCTAACTAATCAATTAAAGCAAAGTATATGACAACTAATGACCGTGGAAGGTATGACTCATCAGCGGCGATTCCCTCAAGTTCCCTAATGCGAGCTCAACGAGTTACTTGCTGGTTACCTGCTCACCATTCCCCAATGGATTACAACAGTTTTGGAAACATTAAACAGGGTCAGGAACGATATAAACCGATAAATGTACAAGACAATAAGAAGTAACCATCCATGTAGCAGAAACCGGAGGCCCACCGCATCAGTCACCTCAGCAGCTCAGGCTACCACCCCTGACCTGCAAAGCATCCTATTGAATTCTGAATGCAGCACTGGACATCGAAATTCCCTCAGTTCAAAGCAAGAGTCCCGGATCATTAATTTGCACATCCCCGTCGCAGCGGGAGAGCTACGAGAGGCGAACTCATAGTGTGGACCGTCTCCCGGCGGACCACTAAAATGGAAGTTACCACCCAAACTCCAAATCTCCAAACACCATCATCATCAACAACAAAGAACAATAATCACAGTAACACATCTTATCACATTGAAAAATATACAAGTACTGAGTAGGGAAACCCTACCTCAAAACAAACCCGCAAGCAATCAAGTAATAACTTAGAAATCTTCTTCTACGAAGTCCTCCAATGGAATCAATCAACTAGACAAGATGCAATCCAATCCAAACCTTGAGATAATTAGGGATAATTAAGAGGTTTTAGGGTGTTTAGAAAGTTTTAGGATTGATTATACGAAGCAAATTGATGAAATAACCTTTTTACACCTCTTAATATGAATCTTCTTCTACCTCAAAACAAACCCGCAAGCAATCAAGTAATAACTTAGAAATCTTCTTCTACGAAGTCCTCCAATGAAAGTTTTAGTACTCTATGTATATATATATATATATATATATATATATATATATATATATATATATAATATATAATATATATTATATATATATATGTATATAGAATTTGGATCATGTGAGTCCACCCTATCTTTTTGAGTCCGTGAGTCCTAATATGAACCATTAGATCAAAAAGATCTAAGGGCTGATATAGCGCGCAGATAGTAAAGGTATTTTTGTCATTTGACAACTTGATATATATATCTTTACCTTCAATCACTATTCATAATTTTTATTCAATTTCTCTCTCTACTCTCTCTCTCTCTCTTTTTCTCCCCACGCTTTCTCTTTTATTCAACATCCTGCTCATCATTGTGAATCAATCTTTTCTTCTCAAGACTACACAATTTTATTTTATTCATCAACTATTATAATCTCAATGTCAGGTACTAATTCAATCTCTTCTTTTTTTTTTCTTTTTTTTTTCAGAATTCTTAATTTTGTTCTTCTTTTTATATGTTCTTTTTATGTATTAACCTAATTTATCCTTTTTCTCTTTTAATTAATTATTATTGAGTATGTTTTCTTTGAAATTTGAAAATTTATCAATTTTGCAATGAAGTATCAATGCCTTAGGATTAGTTCATCATTCCTTATATCGTTTTTAGTTTTTATTTACTTGTTTTCGTTTTATATAATTTATGTGAATTAATATCACACTGTATTCTTAAGAATATCACAGTGGTTTTAAATAATTTATGTGACTTAATATCACACGATCTTCTTAAGAATATCACAATATGAACTATATTGTAATTTATGTGAATTAATATCACACGGTCCTAATATGAAGTCATTATTTCAGTTTTTCATTCACTTACTCTCTCTTCTCTTATTTTGTGCTTCTTTTCCTAACTTCTAACCTAATTTTTCTCTGTCAATTCGTTTCTTCTCAAGCAAGAGATAACATTTGATTTTCTTCATCATATTTAGAATTGCAATGTCAGGTATTATTCACTCTTCTTTTTATTAGAAATTTTAAATTCGTTATTGTTTTTATTTGAATTATATGCACCTAAGTATGCTTTGATTATCATTATTCTGATTTTTCGTTTTAATTGATGTATCATCTCTTTCCATTTTAATTGATGTCTTCTTATCATTTCTTTATGTATGTTAAGGATCCTCATTATTATTATTTTTGTTTTATTTCTTCTTTTTGCGTTTTTATGATTTATATATTGATTTAATCGATGTATTATTATCATCTCATTTTATTCTTCTATTTTTGTTTGTGTATTCACTTTTATTTAGCATGATTTCTGTTAAGATTTGTGTTTTTATCAAGTTTTCATAAAAGTATGCTTTATCTTTGTTATTTTTCTTTTTGTAAATATTTTTTATTGTTTACCTAATTAATTTGAATTAGTATCAGACGATATTCTTAAAAATATCACATGCTGAAATATATTGTATACATTGATGTTTAACTAATTACTGTAAATTAATATCACACGTTATTCTTAAGAGTATCACATGTTATTTTTTAAAAGTATCACATGTCATTCTTAACAGTATCACATGTTATTCTTAACAATATCACAGTTTGAACTACACTTAATTGTTCATGAGAGGAGACAATGATCAAGTCATATGACTTACTTCTAGCTAGTGATTTTTCTAACAACATACATTTATGTTCCTTACTTATATATGTCTATATTTTCTTTTGCTTTAAAGATGCTACTAAAATGATGTTTTGTTCTTTGTTTTCCTTTTTGCAGATTTTTTCTCTTGCTTAGGTTGGTTAAGAGTTTGTGTCGATACTGAAGAAATTTATAATTATACATCATCAACTAAGCAAATCATATTTTTTTTTTGTTATTTCTTTTATAAAGACAAATTCTGTATTGATAAATATCGTTCCAAGCGGTTACAATTTTGTATTTTTTCTACATTTTTGGTCAACAATATGTTACTCTATCAAGTTGTGCAACTTGTTAGAAAAAATATCAGTGTATCTTAGTAACAATATAATACTTTTATCAACATTTGCCATTTATTTTGTATCATGTTTTCACCACTTTTTAATATACATTTTATAAATTTAGAAATATCGCAATTTATTAGTAATTATGTGCAATTTATTAGAAACAATGTCACACGTTATTAAAAACATTATCACACATTATAACAAGCCATATCACATGAAGTGATTGACAATATCACACAATGTGATTAACAATATCACCCCCTGCCAGTACCAATATCACAATTTGCCAGCTTCAATATCATCATATGCCATATATCTATTAGACTGACTTTTGAAGTCTTACGATAATGAAGTATCACAATCATTACCAAATAATATCACACTTCACAAAAAACAATATCACAAATAAAAAGAATGATTACGCCCTTCCAATTTCGTGATATTAAGAAACAATATCACTAAATACAAGACACGGTATTATTACTGATCTTAAACAATATTACAAAATTCCAACGAGAATACAAGGTTTTGACAACTACTACTTACATTAGATTACTTATTCCACCAACTTTACACAATGCACTTTTAATTAAAGTTTTATGTCAACATATTCATATTAGTCATTTTAATTGCTTTCTCTAACTCTACTTCTACGACTTGCAACGGTCTTTACCATCCTTTTGGGGCTCTTCTTCTTGATCAGCATCATCTTGTCCATAATCAGATCGTCTATAAATCAAACGCAAATAAACAACAGATAGTATAATTTAAATCATTATTTTGGTTCCTAGTATCATTCTAGAACCATTTTTCAGATTTTTTCTTTTAATCTTGTTCTTAGAGAGTAAAAAAGTATGGGTAACTCAATAGAATCCTTCTTGGTAATGAAAAAATACACATAAACTTCATTTTGGGTAATAATTTCCTAAAACTAAGGCATCTGTACAAAGACATTACAGACAAATTTGAACGGTAAAAAAGAAAAACCCAATAAAAAAAATAACGTTGATGCAAAATGCTCAACACGAATATTTCCAACACTAAGCGCCGCATCAAGAACAAATGCATGCTTAAGAGCAAGACCTAACTTAACAAATGACTCTAACTAGTTAGTGAACTCAGTTAAAGCATATGCCCAGGATAAGTCGCCAAAAAATTATCAAGAATTTAAAATCAAGTTCCCCAAAATCAACTAACCACCAAATTTTAAAGCACTCATTTCTTTCATAAATTTCAGTAGAATTTTTGAAATTTAGTGTTAATCAACCACAACACATTTGTTGAATCATAAAATTTGCACGTACTGTAAAAGAAAATGTCAGAATAATACTATTTCAAAATATAATATATCATTTTATTTGTGTTAATCTAGTTACCATGTCAGAATTATGGTGATTAAATATCAGTGATGCTGACGTTCAATATCACGCTTTACTAATAACAATATCGCAATTTTAATTTGTCACTGTAACGAGACATTAAAAAGATAATGTAATGTGCTTTAAAATTAATATGTATATCTACATTACTCAATTAGTGAGTACTACCTATTAATTTCTCAGTCAAACAAATTCAATTTCGTAATATGAACCCTAATTTGTCATAATTAAACAAAACTAAACCCTAGATTTTGCAATTAAACAATTTCATATAATAAACAACTACAAATACAATTAATTATACCTAATTAATTTGATATGCTGGTATATTCACAAAAACGTTCAATATCATCTACAATTAAAATATTTACAGATTTAAAGCAAGAACATGAAACTATCACAAATCACTCAACAATTACTTCGATTTTTTTATATAAAAATTCTTCTAATTAAACATACATACAATAAAATCGAACGAAATCAACATACATAATCAATTTAATAGCATAAGTTGTATTAAAATGCAGAAATTGAAAAAAAAATGTACCTGCATGATTTTAGAGACAAAACTAGTGAGATTATACAATTGTAGTGAACACATTGATATAAAAAGCCGAAATCCAATTGAAAGGTTGTTGAATCGAAGAAGTTTACATAAATTCTAGAGAGTATTTTGAGAGAGTTTGAAATTTGATTTTTAGAGAGAGAAAAAAGGCCTTGTGTTTGGCTGAGAATCACATGTTTTTGTGGTTTGTAATTGGACCTACGTGACTCAATCTCTGCGCTTCATTTGTTTTAGATCCAACGGTTGTTCTAAGGACTCACAGACTCAAATATTTAGGTGGTCTCACCGGATCTTGCCTATATATATATATATATATATATATATATATATATATATATATATATATATATATATATGTATATATTTCTACTTTTCATCATACAATTTTGTCATACGTATATACCACATGCCATACTCATATCGCATCATTACTTCTTATCAAATTCACCATTCATCATAGTCATTACATCACGCATACATATACGTCCCGACATATCCCGTTGTTACCGACTAAGAGCTATAGGGGCAAAGTTGCGATTTTAGGACGTATCCCAAATCCTTGCGGTAGCTCCCTACTACTCCTACCCGGGTTCATTTTATTAGACACTCCAGAGTTCAATGGTTAATTGGTTTAAGGTTCCAAAATCGTTGCTCTGTTACCATTTTGAAACACCCCCATATAACAATGAGCATTACAAGACCTCCTTAGTACATCAAGATGCTACCATCTCGGTTGCCCGAGGTAGTACATATCAAATATACCATAATAGAAAATTATTTATTAATCATTAGTTTTAACAAGTTACATCATTTCAAAAATCCAGACTACACACCGTCGTAAACAATAATCCTAACTAATCAATTAAAGCAAATGTATATGACAACTAATGACCGTGGAAGGTTTGACTCATCAGCGGCGATTCCCTCAAGTTCCCTAATGCGAGCTCAACGAATTACTTGCTGGTTACCTGCTCACCATTCCCCAATGGATTACAACAGTTTTGGAAACATTAAACAGGGCCAGGAACGATATACACCGATAAATGTACAAGACAATAAGAAGTAACCATCCATGTAGCAGAAACCGGAGGCCATCTCCTGGCGGACCACTAAAATGGAAGTTACCACCCAAACTCCAAATCTCCGAACACCATCATCATCAACAACAAAGAACAATAATCACAGTAACACATCTTATCACATTGAAAAATATACAAGTACTGAGTAGGGAAACCCTACCTCAAAACAAACCCGCAAGCAATCAAGTAATAACTTAGAAATCTTCTTCTACGAAGTCCTCCAATGGAATCAATCAACTAGACAAGATGCAATCCAATCCAAACCTTGAGATAATTAGAGATAATTAAGAGGTTTTAGGGTGTTTAGAAAGTTTTAGGATTGATTATACGAAGCAAATTGATGAAATAACCTTTATACACCTCTTAATCATCTTTAATTAAAACCGCCCGAATCAACCTACAGACGGGTGCACTCAGTCGAGTGCAAGAAGCACTCGGTTGAGTGTACACTACACTCAACCGAGTGCCAACTTGCAGAAGGCTGCCTAACTGACACACCATCCACACTTGGCCGAATACACCTTACTCGGCTGAATACATAGTGTTTGAGTAGGTGTCCTCCATAATAGTGCGCCACATAATAAATCTCATTAAGGAATATAATTGGGATATTTATTGACTATATATATATATGATTAGTCAGTTGATTAACGTAAATCAATAATGGTTGGCTGACTAGAGTTTGACGTTATTGTCCTATGACGGCGGTGATCAACTGACCCCTTTCGATCACACCTATAGGATGAAACCCAAATAGTAACTAATTATTTGTATATGATACAGTTGATTAGTCCATTACCTATATTTGATATATATACGGGAGTTTATAGTTAGAAATTGAGTTGGGAACTCGAATTCAATTAAACATATTTTTCAATCATGCGATATTTGACTAATAAATTTATATCTTATTTTAATATGATTAAATAAGATCTAGTTTAGTAATTAATCGTTAGTTTACTAAATTAGTTGAGGTTTTACATATATTTTGAGGTAGAGCTAATTAGTTAATTATATTTATAAGGAGTTGTAATATAAATTAACTAAGCATTGTGGGACCCATTATATATTGATATAATGGTAAAATATCACTTAAAATGTTAAGTACATATTATTTATTTATTTGTGTAATATAATTGTTATATGATCAAATTAACACTTAATTATATAAGATAATTAAGCATATGATTAATAAGTATTTGTGGGACAAATATCAAAAATCAAAATGGACCATATAAGGCCACATGTGGCCGGTCATAGTAGTAGTGCAGGTGATGATGGTTGCTTTTGTTCATGCTCATAAGTCACATGAGATTATGACATGAATAGTAACCTAAAATCATTTCACTCAATACTACACTCCACCACTTTGCATGTGAGTTAAAATAAGCTAAATAAGAGTCTTGTAAGGCTTATATGGACCGGCCATATTGCCTATAAAAGGGCAATATTATAGGCAATATGGTAGTTCATTTTGTGTTGTTTATTCTTGCTTATTTGCTTTATCTCACTAAAAACCGCTCATCTTTCTAAAACTCTCATATACTAGTATTCACTAAGTATTACTATAGTAGTAGTATATTTTAATATTAGTGTAACTTTTATTATTATCTAGTTAATAATAAGTTAAGTTTATTTGGGTTAGTCTTGGGTGCAATTTAAAGGAGATCTTCTAGTTTAGAGATTTTTGGAGGATCATCTATATAATAGCTCAAGAACAACAAGAAGGAGTTCTTGTTATGCCCATATCATTTCCATTTCAATGTGAGGAAATTTCTTCTTTTATATAAATGTCTTTATATTTGCATGCATGTTACATAGATCATTAAATACTAAATTAACAAGTAATTTAGTGACTAATTAGAGGAGTCTAATTACGGTCTATGGACTTTCACATAGCCCACTCGGACGAGTGACCCCTACTTGACAGAGTACAAGGTACTTTGAAATACAGAGTATTATAGCCGTATCAGCATATGATGTATTTTTCTTGATAAAAGCTATCACCTTTTTTCGTTGTTTCCCTGAACGAGTCTACTTCCACTACAAGAATTCTCGTTTCGGGCGACTACATAAAGGCGACTGATTAAATTAGTCGCCAAATTGGCAACGAAAGTGTACTATGGCGACTAAAGGTAGTCGACAATTTGGCGACCATAAAATCGTATAAGAACTTGTGGGAAAAACTCGGGCGATTCTTCCATTTGGCGATTTGGCGACTGAAATCAGTCGCCCGAATTCTATTTGGCGACTAATTTCAGTCGCCAAATTCATTTTAGCGACTAAATTCAGTCGCCAACTTCGGTCGCATGAACGCTGTTTTCTTGTAGTGTTAAATCTATTTGGAGAAGTTGTATGTCATTGCCAGCACGAATACTTTCTGTCCTGGTGCCTGGGGGTAGCTTACCTATAATATACTTTCCCCATTTCATGAAGGGCCAGAGGGCCGATATTGAGTGTAATTAATCTGTTGCTTGGCCAAATAGAGAATGTAACTCGCAGGCTTCACATTTCGAGATGTATGTTAGGCACTCGGCCATCATGGTTGGCCAAAAGTAGCCATTCATGAGGACTTTTCTTGCCACGCTCCTCCCTGCTTTATTGTTGATAAAATGTCCATCGTGTATGTCCTTGACGACCTACTCGGCTTTGTTTGGCTCCAGGCATCGTAGGTATGGCCTAACCTGAGACTTTTTAAACAAAGTGTTAATGATAGTGGTGTAACTGGAAACCTTTACTCTAAATGCTATGGCTTCATGGCTGCCCTGAGGTAGTATACGTAATACTCCGTATTTCTGAGTGTTGGGGACTCAGCCGAGTAGGGCTTACTCGACCGAGTACATCTGGTACTCGGCCGAGTGAAGTCTACTCGACCGAGTGACATTGGTAGATGTCTTTTGTTTGGTTATGATCTTGTTCATTCGACCAAGTGACTTTGGCACTCGACCGAGTGACTTTGTTACTCGATCGAGTAAGACGGTTTTTCCAGATTAGATCGCACGATTAATTAAGGGTTTAAGATGATAGATTTAGTTCATAAATCATTTTACGCTTTCTAATCTAAAAACCTAAACTCTTAAACTCTCTCAAAACCCTCGTGCAACCTTTGAGTATTCGTGCCAGATCGCTTGTTCCTTTTCCTTGATCAATTCTTGTGGTAAGTATTCATGTTATTGCTTTGATTGTGATTATATTATTAGTCTTATTTGATTTGGGGGAAAGTGAATGAACTTGTATTGATTATGTTAATGTTAAATGCTTTAGGAGGGGACTTCGTTGAGGAATACTACTCATCCCTAGAGCTTTGTGTGGATCTTGATAAGGTAGGGTTTCCCTACTCAGTAACTGTTTTTGTTAATTGATGCTATGAGTATATGTTATTGATTGTGATTGATGATGGAGATATTGGTGTCGGGGTTAGGGAGTTGTTGTCGATCGCATTGGTTATTATGGTTACTTGTGATCGTGATCCTGTTGGGAGACAGGCACACCCCGAGTTCACCCTTGTGGTTATCCCGCCACGTGGGGGATATGCACATTAATGATCCGGGTTGATCTCGCTGCGGTGAGATGGAAGTTTGACGCTTGTGGCTGCGGTCCATGGTCAATAGGTGGTTTGGTAGAGCAGGCTGGTAACCTGAGTCTATTGAGGTAATCGTTGCGGCGGCCCTCCGGTTTCTCTTATCCCTTGTGCTTTTGCTTGTGCATTGATCGATAGACACGTTACTGACCCTTTTACTGTTTACAAAACTATTGTGATCCATTGGGGGATGGTGAGCAAGTGACCGTAGGTAATCCTTAGAGCATGACGGGGACATGGATGGGATCACCTATGAGTCCAACTTCTGCATCGTTGGAGTCTCGAGTAGTTATTAATCATTCTTTAATATTCATTGTTACTAATTGGATTTGGTCGGATGGTATGCCACCTGTTTGGAATATGTATTCACAGTTAATCCTTAATTAATAACGTATTGATTCCTTTATTGCTTGTTATGATGTTCACTATCTCGGGCAACCAAGATGGTAGCATTCCTGTGTACTAAGGAGGTCTTATAAGGCACCTTGGTGTATAGAGGTGTTACAAAGTGGTATCAGAGCGTGTCTAATAAAATGAACTAGCGTGTCTAATAAAATGAACTAGGTGTGGAATAAAATTGATAAGTGAATATTTGTATGATTTTAACCCCCACTTTAGCTCGGTTTTGTTTGTCATATGTGCTTTGTTAAGCCATTTTATGAGCTAATATCGTCTTCTAGGCGAATTCCTGTGTTCTAACTTGTTTTGTAGGGAAAGTGACGTTTCTACGCCCTTTTTCTATATTTCCGAGCATTTGCCTAGAACCCGAAGATTTGAAGATGCAAGCTTGAGCGTGTGTAAGGCATTTCGAGAAGGTTCACTAACTTAAGGGAGAGAAGAGGCAAAGACGGTTTTGTAGTCGTCGGAA